>KI546415.1:480006-504181 GCA_000497225.1 Amanita jacksonii TRTC168611
GAGGCACTTTGTTTAATCTTGTGGCAAACGTGGAACCAAAAATATTATCTGTATTACTTGTTACCTTATTACATAAATCGATATTATAAATACAATGCGATGTTCGATGGTAGATGCAGGGTGATTAATGAGCAAACGCCGGGAAACGAGCGAGTGAGCGAGCGATGCATAGCTAAAAACAAAAGAGCGACAAAATGCGACTGGAACAGATTGGATGCGGTATAAGAATAAGAATAAACAAGAAACGAATTGCTGGCTGATAGCTTTTGTGGGGTGGTTTGCAGTCAGGTTACCTTGGCGACAGTCTTGACATTCGAATCAAATCGGATTCCTTGCTAATAGGGACGGCCGCCGGGGGTTCGTATAAGGGCAAAGGAACATTATAATCAATTTTACGCTCCCCGTCTTCATCATAGAGTTGTGAATAAGCAGGGAGGGTACAAGAGCCCGCAGCCGCAGGCATTGAGGGATGTCCATAAGGCGACGGCGCCGCGCCCTCTGCTTGGACTGGTGGCAACACGCGGACCACATCGATAGGCACCTTGATGGAGAGACGATCATAGAGTCGACCTTCGCGACCGTCCAGGTCATATGAAAGAGTCACCGACAGAGCGATCTCATGCACCATCTGGTAGAGTGGCGTCGATGTCGTCGGCTGTAGAACGGATATTTCGGAACACCAATCCAGTCCATCGGCGGCCGCCTTCTCGGTGACGAAAGGCAACGCAATGTCTATTGTATACCAATCTGGAGCAGTGACATCGTCTGCGAATACATAGTTCTCCTGACCAAATCGGTGCAGACCCGATTCACCCGGCGGTAAAAAGGAAGTGATCCGAGTTGTTGACTCGCCTTTATCCTGAGAGGGAATAGCAAAACCGTATTCGTATATGTTACCCACAGGGTGGGGTGAGAGAAGCGGCTCGTTCGGCGGTTGTCTTTCTTTGGGGGGCACAGGGTAGGTGCTCAGATAAGCTGGAAAGGGACGCGATCTGATGAGAGCCGCGTCATGAGAAGATGTAATCTACGCGGCCAAAGTGCAGAACATGTACCTGTATCTCTCTTTTTGCAGGATGTTAGCCGTGACCTCTTTCACTTGCAAACGTTTGCATTCCGCAGCCTTTAGTCCTCTGGTACGCATGCGCAACGTGATGGGAATCACATCCGCCTGGGTATCGAGGAACTCTGGTATGTTAACCATGACCTGAATTTTTTGCAGTATTTCAGATCGGATACCCGCCCTGTCTGGCTGCGGCGTCGGTGTTTTGACAACATAGGTTTTAACAGACGACGTGAACGGAGCGTCTGATGGCGGCCCCACAAAGCGCCTGATCATGATGGGAAATTGGGTATATGCATAGCGCACTCGAGATCTAAAAGGGGTGCACCATGAAGCCAAAATCCAAGGACAAGAACTTTGATGGTCATCCAAGAGTACAAATTTTGCCGTGGCATGTAGACCGTATCTTACACCAAGTTCTGAATGAGTGCCACAAGTGTTCTCCGGAAGCCAGCCAGGGATGGGTAGGTTAAATAACACGTTCCAAACGCCTACCCAACACCTGTTTTAATATAGAATAGTTCATAGGGAACTCTACTTACATGGCTCTACAGAGTCTTCTTCGCCTTCGTTGCTTAATTCGACTGGGCCGTCAGTAACGAGTTCTCGAGAAAACGAGCAAAGCCGAAACGCCGAATAGCCAGTTGTGGGAGTGATCACTTCAGTCTGGCCCTCGAATGTGAGCTCCAATGACTGAAGGAGCAAGCGCGTCGTCGAACGACGCTCAAAAAATGAATAGGGGGATCTTAAAGATAGTGCGATATGACCAGAGAGGGAATAAGCAGAGCTAGAGTAACTTTAGATTGCACAGCGAGGGACTAGGCGTCGAGAGAGCTTACGATTTATCAGGCACGCCGTACATGTCGACCGATTGGGTCAATGGAACGATGCTAAGAGAGATAGGCATGGGTCGTAAAGGGAGATGCAAGAAAGAGGGGGCAGTGAGGGTTTGCGAGAGGAAGAGGAGGGTAACAAGGACATATATATAATTGTGGCAGGCTGTCCCGACGACCGGGGCAGAAGGGACCTAAATGAGAACAAAAGAAGCATGGATCACCCAAAATGTCTTGGGAAGGCGCTCTGCTCAACGGCCAACTGAGGTGAACAAGAAATTCCCCGAAAGCATCTAGCCGAATTAGGGATTTAGCGAACAAGGGTCGTCCCTTTTGCGTTGCTGACTCAGCGAGGTATTTCGAGAGACAATGAGCATCCCCATCAGGTTCATACTGTACAGTCGTTGCGCGACGCGCCCATTGTCCTTTTTACAGTGAACTTTTCTCGCTCTGACAACGTTACATACAACAATGGCATCGGTGACCAGAATCTGGCATAAGCTTTATGTGACGTACAGGGCTGAATGCTTCCCTAGATGCAGTGCCCACGCCAGCCCTCGTTCATGACGCGCAATGACTCTGAGGAGACATTCCCAGGCATTTTCGAGTCAAAAAAAAAAAAGAGATCATGCGAATACTTTTGATACAGCCAGCTCATCCTCCGGTCGTTTGTGCATCTGTTTCCTTCTCATCGCCTCTTGTTCCGCGTCCTTGCGTTTACTGTACTTGCTCCCCTTCTCCCGCTTCATCATTGACCGAACGGCCGATGGTGATATAAATTCTGAAAGGAGCAACACCATGAAACACGCCCTTCCGTCGGAAGCCCGTATACAACTCACCTGGATTGGAATACACCGTTGCGCCACCAAATGCACCCTCGAATATGCGAATGGGAGTCAGTACAAACCGCGGGCCTATCTCCACCAACGTGGTTTGGGGCGGCCCGTTCGGCTGCAAAGGATCCTTCTCAATTGTCTAGTTCCCCGAAATTGAGTCATTCATCGTGGCGCTTTAGACCGCGGCGGCATGGGAAACTCCTACCTGGTAATTACGAAACCAGATCTTCGAATCCAGGATTGAAAATGTCAAAATATGATCAATAAAAGGTTTCGCTCTCCGTGCCGTTGATGGAACTCCAAAGATCTAGGCGATATTTTCACGTCAGATTCAGAATGGTAAGTTATCTTGTAGATGACTCACCTGTGTGAACAATTCCTTTGTCAGCCTCCCCCACGCTGTCTCGTCAAATTGCTTGTCAAAAGTAAGGAGACCGCGGCTTCCTTTCAGGCAATTTCCAGTCAATTTTAATTCATCCATTGTGTGTACGTTCTGGACATGCATTTTGATACTCGGCCCGTTGGGGGTCTTCGCCGCCCATAAATAGAGGTCCTCATGTCGCCTGGCTTCGAAAAATAGTGTATTGTTGCAGTTGTTGAGGTCTGCTAGTTCAGGAAGCAGGCTGAGGTGATTTTTGGAGTCGAGCTTGGAATCTGTTGGTAAACGGAGGTTGGAATGTGCCGGACCAGGGTTGGTGTCTAAAAACCTTTTTTGACATGAGGCAGTAACACTTCAATATCGTTCATGAGGTGCCTCATGCGATGAGTTATTCCCCGTGAAGATAACAGCATGACTCTTTGCTTGTTCCTCTTCTGTTGCTGGGCTGGGGGTTCGTCGTCGTCCAGGGCGTTCGCCTTTCGTTTCCCTTTTCCTTTAACCTCGGCATTAATCTTTTGTGCCTTTAGAACGGAAGCCATCTCCCAAAATTCTGGCGGATGAACAGACGCAAGCGTCAAAAACTGAGTGCAAATGTGGATAATTACATAATATCCCATCAGGAAAAAAATGAAATAATCTTATGCAGAATATGTTGTTGCATTGACCAAGCGAAAACGACAGGAAAACATGAAAGGCTACAATTACAGGGGACTATCAAGTGTACGCTGCGTTTGGATCAAATGCGAACAAGAAATGGGATTAGCGCTGTGGGGTATGCGCCCCCCTTTTTTTACGATGAAGACGGTTGCTGTGCCCGAAGCTGTTTTTGTTTCTCCTGCTCTAACCTCTGTAAATAGAACAAGTTAGAGGATTCATTTGACGAGGGAAGAGCACAGGCATACGTGATACAATAACTGGACTGCCATTTGGATGTTAGCGGGAGGGCCTGTGATGACGACCAGTCGTTCTCCTTCCCCGCCCGCAGGAGCAGGAGCACCATTCACGCCCACTCCCACTGCTCCAGGTTCCATAATTTTAATCTGACTTGCGCTCATATGCCTGATTTCATTAATTTTACTCCCTCCCTTGCCAATGATACAGCCCACGAGATCATTTGGGATGTAAATTTGCTGCGTCTGCAACTGCTGGGGGGCATGATGGGGTGGCGGCGGCGGCGGCGGCGGCTGTGGTGGCTGTCCATAAGGATGGTAACCTGGCACATAGGAGGAACCGGTGTGCACGGGACGACGAGAGTTGCCAGGCCGGTACGCTGAATGAGAAGCATGGGGCATACGTTCCTGCGCTTCGATCAAGATGTTACCGATATAGTACGTGGCGATATGAATGGCATCAGCGACACCAGCCACGCTAAGAACGCGCTGGAGGTAGAGGTGGTGAACATGGAGAACGAGGAGGGCATTCGTAATACCTCAGTTGATCCGGGAAGCATGCCCTCACTTGCATTCAACCTCGCGCCGCTGGCTTCTTGGATTTCCTTAATTTTGCATCCTTGTTTACCAATAACAGAGCCCATGCGTGAGTTGGGTATCATAAATTTGATCGTCACTGCACGGCTGCCAGGAACGGAGGGTACATCGAAAGGCTCATCGTTAATCCGGCGCACAATGAGACCGAATGCCTAGCAGCATAGTTAATGACTGTTCGAGCTAATAAAAGTCGCATATACCCACCTTGGATACTGCATCGAGTGGCCCACTGACGTTTAGTATGCGTTCGGGATTTCCGGGTATGCTCTCGGATACGACAACCCGCGCTCCACTTTTCTCACGAATTTCATTAACATGAGCACCTCCTCTGCCGATGATGATAGAGGCATCCTGCGTGACAATTAAGCAGCGCATATGAATCTGACCAGAAGGAGATGGAGCCGGCGGGTGGGAGGACGAGGATGGAGAGGCAGTAGCAGAGGTTGTCGCTGAGCTTGGCTTCTCATCCTTGAGATGATTGGAACCAGGCGTAGAAGAGGAATTATCGTCGTTGACAACTGCAGGACCAGAAATATCCGGACCTGGGTTGGCGGGGAGACCGTCATCTGGGTAGTTAGAGACGCCAGTGTTTGGGCGCTTGTTGTTCTTGGGGTGCTCACTGTCGGAAGGAGAACGAGAGCGCTTTCTGGTTGAGTCAGTGTCTGGCATTATGGTAATTTTTGGGGTGCTTGGGTGGTGGAAGATGGCCTGATGGTGGGCATTGGGGAAGTGAGGGGGATGCGAGAGTGTAGGAGGTTGAATTAGTGAACTTGAGCACTTACCTCGGAAGGATGGTCGGTCAGTGGGAGAGAGTGGTCGATACCCTCTTCTCCCACGCCCAATTAAATACATGTTTGCTCCTTTCCTTCTCAGATTGGCTATTGCTCTGTTCACAACAACCTTCTTCCAACCAGATGAATATTATCAATCATTAGAACCTGCTTACCATCTTGTTTTTGGTTATGGTTTCCTCACTTGGGAATGGTTATCCCGAACACCTATTCGGAGCATTGTCTACCCAGCAATTAATGTTCCTGTCTATTGGTTACTCAAGGCAACTCAAATAGTTGACATCCCTGTCCTTGGCGATTGGCTTCTGGTGGGTGAGTCCTTCGATCGGTAGTCACGTTCAGATCGTTGCAATTCCTAGGCAGATCGCATGCCCTAAAGGGCTACACGGCAGCCTTGCTGCTCTTACCGACGTTTGGCTTTGTCACCTCACTCGGAAGGTGCTCGGCGAACGCTACATCTCGACTGCTGTACGTGAAATCCACACCACCCGACTTCTCATCACTCATCACGATTCTCAGCTATTCCTATCCTTGACTTGCTTTTTCCACGCACTTTCGCTATCGCGATCTCTGTCCAATTCTCTTGAGACATCACTCACCACCATTGCACTTGCACACTTTCCGTGGGACGCAAGTACACGTTCGACTCCTAATGTCTACTTCAATCGGTTCGTATGGGTGTTCCAACTCAGAAACTCTGCACAACTCACTCTCTCATTTAGGTCAAACCTCCGCGTTATGCTCACATTCGGTGCCATGGCATGTATGGTCAGACCGACTAATGCCGTCATTTGGGTTTTTCTCATTTCCAAGCTTCTATGGGTCATATGGCCTTTCAGACGCCTTTTCAACTTCGTCATCCGAGATACCTCAGTAATTGGGTAAGGCAGGCTCCGCTATTCAGTCCTTACAATTTTCATTTTTATTTAGTACATGCGCAATAGCAGCGACGACCATTCTCGATTCGCTCTACTATGGAAAGCTCACATTCACACCTCTCAACTTTTTCATAACCAACATGTCTTCCGTATCCTTATTCTACGGTTCCAGTCCTTGGCATTATTACCTTACGCAGGCCCTTCCAATCCTATGCACGACTGCACTCCCCTTCGTCATCCACGGCATGTGGACAAGCTTCCAGTCCAAAAAAGCCATTGCCCTACATACAATGGCCCAACTCGTCTTTTGGACGATTGGGATCTATTCCCTGGCAGGCCACAAGGAATGGCGGTTCATCCACCCGATTTTACCCCTCTTACACGTTTTTGCTGCAAAATCGCTTGACGACCTTGGAGCTGCAAAATTGGTGCCAAAAACAAATTGCAAGCGTGCCCAACGACAGCAAACTAAATCACGCATCGCTTTGATCGTCCCCGTCCCACCGGCATACTTGGCTTGGTTCTCGCTGACCGTCCCTCTGTCTCTCGGTATTATCCTTTTCTACTGCCGTGGTCCCATCAGTGCTATTTCATTCATTCGTTCGCTTCCTCGTCTGCAGAATCACACCATCGGCGTTCTCATGCCCTGTCATTCTCTGCCCGGCCAAGCATACCTACACCGTCCAGAGCTTGCCAATGGGCGTTTATGGGCTCTTGGTTGTGAGCCACCTTTAGAGTAAGTAATACTCTTGGTCTAGGTATTTCCTTCCAGTTATTGATTGTGTCCAGTGGTCAAGACTTGGCAACTTATCGTGATCAAACCGATGTTTTTTACCACTCTCCTATATTTTATCTACGGACTTACTTTCCACCATCAGTGAATACAGGCTTTCCGCTATCTCCCTACCCGGCGACTTCGCCGGGAGGGTTGGCTGAGCCTTCGGAAGACGGGAGATATCCGTGGAGGCACGAATGGCCGTCATACCTGATCTTTTTTGGCTCTTTATTGGATCAAGAGGCCGTGAAAAAGTTTTTTGTAGGCCAAGGATATACCGAGGTCTGGAGAAGGGGACAGAGCTGGGAGGGGGATGACCACAAGAGGAAGGGTGGTGTTCGTATTTGGAAATGGGGCACCTAATCTTCTGCACAAAACAAATTACGATTCATTGTACGTATACATGTATGGGTCTAGTGTCTAAGAGCACAAAGTCCGACGCATGCTCGTCTTACAACCTCGAAAGATCTCGTCCCCAAACTCCTCTGTCGAACCTTCAGTAAAACTTCTTCTCACGGTAAAACAAAATACATACCTGATAATCCAATCGATCATCAACAGAGCTCTCGTCCTGGACGAGACCTGTTCACTCCAATATACACTACGCCACGCATACATGGCGGCCAATCCACCCGTAAACGAGAACTTCCCCAGATCAAACACAGCAGCATTACCAATGTAGGCAAGCATGCCAAGATGGTGGTACCTAAAAGGGTCTCCGACAGCTTCATCCGCCGCCTCAAGGAGAATCCCATTTTCTTTTAGGGTATCTGACTTCTGTGCCAGCGCATGCAGCATTTTACCGAGATATTTGCCCTCTTGAGAGGCTACTTGAGCAGTCTAGAGAACGGCCAGGTTAGGCTCAGAAGAAATAGCACTCTGCAACATACTGCAGGCAGCGTAGTTATCTTGCTTGAGATGTCTTCAAGTAATAGCACCAACTCGTTCAAGGATAGGGTATTGTCTGCATCTTTGTCATATCGTTCAAATAGTTCTTTGACCTGGCTCAAGGGATGAGCATACATATCATACTCGAAACCAAAACAATAGTGCCTTTTCCAGATGCTTTTCGGCCAGAGGGACACGCTTCTTCATTCTCTTGACTATCAAAGAGTTCAGCGGGGGCAGGAAGAAAACTGGCAAGGTTTATGACTACTTACCCATATACTCCCATTCGTACATATTGATTTTGCCATCTTTATCCTTGTCGGCTTCGTCTACGAATTCCAAGAAGTAATCAATGAGGGATGTTTCGAGCTTTGCGCGCATCATCAGTGACTCGTGCTAGCCCCACGCATATGAACATACAGTAGCACAGTCTCCAATGGCATACACCGTTCCATGAGGTGCACCTTTGACGCGTAGATAGGCATCAACAACAACAGCTTTCTTGTGTACCTGGTTAGGAAGATACCCTGTAACTCTCTCAGCAAACGGATTCATTGCGATTCCCGTTGACCAGAGCGTGAAATTCGTAGGTATGTCATGTTTTTCGATGTGGCCGTCGTCGCGTCGGATGGTATATGTGACCTTGTCTTTACAGACGGAACTCACACTAGAACACTATCTAAGTAAGATAGTGGCGATTCGGGCAGGCGACCTACCGTGCGGAAGTAACGAGGTTTACACCGTCTCGTCGGAATTTATCCTATTACAATCTGTCAAGAGAATCTGATAAGCATCGCGTTTGGACAGACCTCGGCAAATTTGCTGATAGCCTCAGAATACTATAACACCTTGAGCACTTTGACACCTTACAATCAGAAATGACATACAGTGTTAAGAATGTGTTCCCTTGATTGGATCACATGGATAGACACTTCTTCGCGGCATATTTTGGGGAACTATGAAGAATCAAACCGATGGTGGTAAGGGTTAACATGAGAAACTGACATATTTCAAAACGTCCTCTTGACACAGGTCATAAATTTCCTACCAGGAAGGTTGGACTCCGAAGTGCGCCAATAAAGTCACAGGGACAGATGCTTACGGCAGCTGTTTCAACACCAGTGGGTCCGCCTCCACAAATAACGAAACTGAGCAGCCGTTTGCGCTCTTCAGGACTGGTTGTAGGCAGACTAGCAATTTCGAAATTGTCTTATCTTCTCGTTAGATAAACAGATTCGAAGTGAGGCGGCCTGCAACGAACCCATGATGCGTCTGCGGATGGCCTGCGCATCAGAAATAGTTTTGAGCTGGAAGCAATGTTCAAGCCCGGGAACTCCGTGGGTCGAGGAGCTGGAGCCAACAGCGATAATAAGCTTATCATAGCTAGGCAAAAATTGTGAGGACGGGTCGGAAGAAGCGAGCAAAAGAAACGTACGGTATGTATATGTTACGTCTATTCCCATCGTCTTGTAGAGTTTCGACTTCGAGCAAACGGTCAGACATGACTAAATCGACGGCTTTTCCCCCCACGAAATGGCCACGTAAGCGTGCCATGATTTTTCTCAAGGGTTCTACCAGAGAACGAACTTGGACTGTGCCCACAGCAGCAGCTGGGTAGTGAATTTATTAGTTACACAGACTCTTGCATATATTTGGGACGCCTACATGGAAGTAAAGGCGTAAAAGTCGTGAACGTATCAGTTGACACAATAGTGACATGATAGTCTCCTGGGTGGAGGTTCTGGATGACACCCATGGCCTACACGTGCGGACATGAAAACTGGACAACAAATGTTAGACGATCGATGATTGACTTACACCCCATCCTCCACCCACAATCACGAGCCGGGGCTTCTCGGCAAGTTTTACGGCTTCCTCGTCTTCTTCGTCGTCGACTTGAACGCGGACTACGGGTAAGTTCTTGGGACCTCCATGTTCGGGATGAAGAGCAAGAGGAGAGACAGGAACACGGTCGACGTGCTTGTGCGTATAGGTCAATGCATCGTGGATGAGGATACCAGCTCCAATGAGAACAAGACTGGCAAAGGTGGAGGTGAAGGAATAACGCGCATAACGCGCATATTTGCGTATTCTACTTTCTCTGGGAGGTGGAGATGCAGTTGTTAGGTAGCGGGTCGAAACAGGGCGTGGTCTAAACAGATTACTGGTTAGTAAATGATAGTAAGGAGGGCGCAGACGGAGAGGGAACATGGAGGGAGAAAGGCACGTGGAGGAGATGACTTCATGACCGATCAGCTTGGGTGATTAATTTCCAAAATAAACAATAATCAAAGCGATCAGCGCTTCTCTTCTCCACCTCGAATGTCCTCCCAGCCATCTCCAAATCCTCCTGTTCCCCCGATCCCTCCTTCTCCCCCTAGCATCGGTGGCAGTGTCAGGCGGCACCACACGATCTCTGCCTCCTCCAGATCTTCCAGAGCTGCCGCAAGGGATTCGATCTCTGAGGAAGTCCCAGATCAGCCTTTTTCCAATGACGATGAGCCCGTAGGTGAAGACTGGGTCGGCGGTGTTGGAGCTGTTGGTGAAAAGACCTCCTTACATAGACAGAGCTCTCTTCCTACCAAGTATCATAGAGGTTCGGCTCCATACTCCATCTTAAATCTCATTTCTCACTTTCCGCTCGTGCTTTCAGCCTTTGCCTCCAGGACAGGCAGTCGTACCCCCAAGACAGTCAACTCTCTGGCTGCCATCGCTGGCCACGAAGGTGACGAAGAGCCTTGGAACATTGGAAACTATTCCGTCCAAGACGAAGAGGTATGTGTCCCCGCCATCCCATCCTCCATTGCGGTGCTTTATTTGGTTTTCAATAGCAACCACCGACAGAACAACAACAATCTTTAGAAGCCCCCTTATCACCTCACTTTGTCAACCCTCCTCGCGAACCCTCGCCCGCCCCTGGATCAGGCGTCCGTCGGCATGTGTCACTGACCTACGGCGCCGCCGCCGGTAAAACTCGTAACAGTGCATCCACTCTCAAGCGGGCCGGCACGATCCAGGCCGCAGGCCATATGGGGTCTTTGGCATCCCATTCTCAGAGCACTGCCACTCCACCAGAGCCTGTTGAAGATAATCAGGAAGAGGAACTTGGCACTGCCGCTGAAGACACAGGTCCCGGCTACGAAGAGGAGTACTTCACACGCCAACAGCAATCGAACCCGTATCCCACAAGCCCTTCAGTTAGTGGCTCGTCTACTTGGACCCCTAGCAATGATTGGCGTGGCACCGCCTATCCTAATACTGGCACCAACCTTGATGATGTCCAACGGGCTTTGTCTGCTTTAGAGCTTTCTACCAACAAAACTCTGGCCCAGTCTTATCATCCAGGAGGGCAAAGCATCCATCCGCCCCGTTTCAATCCACCCTATCCACCCCCTCCTCATGTCATGGGTTCAAGACATAGTCAAAGCAGTAGCAGCAGTAGCGGCAACGGCAATGGCAACGGCAAGAGCCAGTTCGGGACTGATTACGATGGTCGTCAGACACCCCATTCCCAGCGTGGTTCATACATCCAATCTACTGGTGAACGTAACTGGGAGCAGAAGGACCTTCCACTTAGTAATAGAAGTTCCAGTTCAAACCTTCAATACGGGTATCAGCACGGAAAGAACGGCAGCTCCGGCGGTACACCGCAACCTCAGGCACAATATCCCAGGTTGAATGTCACATCCCCGTTTGGACCGCAACAACCAGCTACCATTGGCCAGAATTCGGTCGGAGGTTTTTTGCCGGCGCCTATTGATGTACCTACCCTCATTGCAACAAAAGGATATAATCCCATTGACTTTGATACCAGGCCTGCATACGTGCGCTTGTTTTTCGTGTTTATCATAAGTCCTTCGTTTTGACTTTTTTGATAGGCTCGATATTTCGTCATAAAATCTTATACTGAGGATGACGTACACAAGTCCCTCAAATATGAGATCTGGAGTTCGACGGACCCCGGTAACAAAAGATTGGACAAGGCTTTCAAAGAGGTGAACGGGCGGGGTCCAGTTTATCTGTTCTTTAGTGTGAATGCAAGGTAGGTGCCAGCTACTCGGAGATATACAACATCGATCTGAATGTCCCTAGCGGTCATTTTTGTGGCATGGCTGAAATGTTAACTCCGGTAAGATGTTACGAATATCGTTGAAGTGGCAAACCTGACGTGGTGTTCCAGGTTGATTACACTCGGAGCAGCACAGTCTGGGCCTCAGATAAGTGGAAAGGCGTCTTCAAAGTCAGGTGGATATACGTTCGGGATGTTCCAAATGTCAACCTTCGTCACATCAAATTGAAGTGAGTATCTTTAGCCTTGCCACCTATACCCAGATGATTAATAGGTGCCCCTTAGCAATACGCCAGAGAAAAAGCCCGTAACAAACTCCCGGGATACTCAAGAGTTGATGCCCGAAGCGGGTCAAGAAATGCTGAGAATCTTCCATACTCATCCTTCAAAGACTTCCCTTTTACAAGATTTTGCGTTCTATGAGGTACTCCAACACCCAGCTTTTGCCTGCACAGCGAGACTGACCACATTGCAGCTTCAGTCTTTGCAGAAGATCCAAGCACAAGGCGGTGTGCCGTCTTCACCCGTCCAACCCAGTTCGGTGATTCACTCTCCGCAAGTACAACAGACCGTTATTCAAGGGGCGATGCAGCCGCAACAGCATACTAATGCGTTTGGAATGGGTGGCTCACCCAATCCAATGGCTGCGTATCAGATGCCGCAGATGAATCCGATGTTGCAGATGCAGCTGGGGATGGGAATGGGAATGGCGGGCATGAGCCTAGGCTCACAATTTGCCATGGGCCCAACGACGGCGCAGGCAATGCATCAGAGCGTCATGAGGCATTCAAGCCCGGCACCGCCTCCTGGTAATCAAGGTGTTACCTCTTCACAAGCCGGATCCCAAGGCTTTATGGGATTCTAGAGGGATGGCATTTATTTGCCTCCAATACGGTCTGCGTGTGTGGATTTAATTGTTGTATAAAAGAGCGGGTTGCCTGAGTTGCTGGATGATGGGCTCCGTCTTCGCACATTCTGACGTTTGGTTATTTCTTGCGATATGATTTCATTTATGAAGCTCACGATCGTTAAAACAAGCACGGTCTCTCTTTCTTTCTTCTGCGCGTGTTTTTTTCGCACTGCATATATATAATCATTTGATACATTCATCCAGTGTTAGTTTACATGTACAGATGGACAAGGAGCGGTACCGTACGAACATGGTTTTCTAGGCTAGTTCGTCATTGCCTTTGTACTACCACTGTGATATGATACATATTTATGTGCCCACTACCCGACAATTCTCCCCAGACGGCACCCGCTAACCGCATTGAATAGTAGAACCCAATCACCAGATTTGATAGTATCTCTCATGAGCACGCCCTTGGCGGCCTCTTCAACGAGACCACGTTCAAGTAGCCAACGTCTAACAGTTCCCGTGAGACAGCCAGCCTCAAAAGGCGGCGTTAACCACTTCCCGTTACGCCACAGAGCCACGTTAGACACAGACGACTCTGTGATCTCTCCTTCTGTGTTAAACAGGAGGACGTCTTCCGGCGTTGTCGCCTGTGCAAATGGGGGAAGACGTACTCTGGATCGAGCAGCGTCATAATGGTCCCGATGGGTGCTTTTAGTCTTCGTAAAGAGGGAGGAGGGAGTCGGCTGGGTATCGAGATAGATAGACCAGTTCAGTCGTAAAACGGCCGTCGTCGTATCAATCTCCGGATTCAACCGGGCAGCAGAGAAAGGGTCTCCAGCGACATCCAATGGAGTGGTGGCGAGGACAGTCGCCGTGAGGAAGCCCTCTTCCGTCAACAAGACGCGGATCTAAGGTGTTATCGGACACCCAAGGGAGATATCGAACTTGAATGTAAATTCAGACAAGTCAAGGCTATGGATGGGACAAAGTCCAAACCTTGTATGGATCCATCTTTCCACTATTATCCTCGTGGGCCTGTATGGTCTTTTCGCATGTCGTCTTGAGAAAGTCGTAGCTCAAAGACGCTTTTGCGTATTCCCATCCGTGGAGATCGGCAGCTTGCACGAGACGATCGTAGTGGTATTTGAGGAGAAAGAAAGGGAGAGGACCGTCTGGTTCGTCTGCCTGGAGAGAACGGTCGTATCGAATGGAGGTGGTCAGGTCGTAGAGTGGCATTCCGCCAATGTTCACATGTTCACACGCTCCCTCTTGTATTGTCGCACTATTTATGTCTTAGGGTTCTAACGTAATATCTTTACCGGGCGCCCCGTTTCTCTGTGCCCTGTCTCTGTCGCTCCTTGGCTTGTCATGTACCACAGCAAGTTACAAAATGCATTCATGCCATGACTGAATGTCTAAGACGGGTGTCTATTGCAAAGGGATGGCTTCAATGCATCGATATGGTGACTATTTTAGTTTGGCCTCCAGTAGGACGCTGGAGGTCAGGAACTTCTTCATGAACGACGAGAACAGGGGGGGGGTCAGTTCATGGCGTATCCCAATGGTCTGAGCGTATACGCTGTTCTTAACGCTTCAATGACCTCTGAGATCTGATAAGGAAAAACCTCGTGCGGGTCTGCTTCTTCTCGAGCCCAAGCTATCTCGTCTGCCGCATCTGACGTTGGCCCGCATATATGACTGTGCGTCTCAGTACCGGACGCACGGGGAAAAGTTGGACGTATTTAATGAGGGAGGAAGAGGAAATCGATCCCTTCCAACCTCTTAGCGTGACATCTCTCCGGATTAGCAACGTCGCTATGATGCGTGACGCGTGACGTCTAAACTATTGCTAGAATGAAACTAATTTCCCACAGATGATATGCCTCCCCAAAATGCCGACAAAAAGCTTCCCCACATTAAGTCCGTCCTTCGCTCAATAAGCGAGTCGGGCCCACCCGATCCCTGCCTCGGATCATAAATATGCGCTGGCCCTGGATTACTTACTAGCCCACTAACCACCGTGGCCATTGCGTTCGCTGGCTGTCAAGAGCATTTGCTGGAATGTTGAAAAGGTGAGACACTTCCCGGAGGTCTTCCCATACTCAACACCTTCCCTATCGGCACAGCATATGCACAGTCCTTTTTGCATCGATTTACATATCCCAAGCCTGCTTAGCATTAAGCACAATCCAACAACTATACCAACGCGACATCCCAGCTAAATGCTACAATCCCCCAAACGATGACTGCTCCTTCTACCGGGACTGTCTTGAACCAAGGTACTGCTGTGGACCTAGCGGTTACCCACTTGGAGACGGAGACAAATACTGTTCTGCGCTAAGCGAACAACGGGACATGTTTTCGAAACAAGGCCAAGTGTGGCTGGTGCAGACCATGCACTGTCTCCAGGTGGCTCTTGTTCCGGAGGCAACGGGGGCACCTGGGTCAGAATCAGTTCGGACATGTGATGAGTTGAGGGACTATGCGTTGTCGCGTCACCCAAAATGTTACATTGATAATGGGTTTTGTGCGCTTCCTCCAACGGATTGGTTAACCCTTATAGAAATTCTTGGACCTGATGGGGTTCTTACTGGCCTGAGACAAGAGATTGGGATTGGGATACAATGTGCAGAGTCTTACGCATTTTTGTTAACCCATGTCGCGTCAAAACGTAGACACATTTAAGTACAATGCTACAAGTTCAGAAGTCTCGTTGGACGCGGCTTCATAAAAAGCACGAAAACAGCTCTTCATTTCTGAATCGGAAGGCAGTTCAAGGAACCAAGAAGTGTCATGACATTGAAGGTCATCACGTCTAACTCAATCCGCTTCTTGTTTGTCGTCACCGCGGCCGATTTTGAACAAGCCGACATTTCCTTGTCTGGTCCGAGGGTCTAACACTCTGTTGTGGACCCCCCCCCCCCGTTGGTCAAGAGCTGATAAAAGACAGTTGTGGCGAGGTGCGGCAGCACGGTCAATGGTTGAGTCACCAATAAATGTAGGCAGTTCAGGATCCGCTGATCCGTATATAATAAATCCGATTCAGCGATGACACGAATTGCAGAACGGGCAAATCGTCGAGACAAACTATTTCTCCAGATTCAGAAGGCAATAGCAGCTTTAAATTTACTTTATGGTATTGGTCATGGCGAGCGAGCGACAAGTCATCATGTGATGGTTGAGGTAACAATAGTGGTAACCTTACATCAATTCACACGTGCTGGTGGGGATGTCCACAGCCGCAAAACGCAGCCTCGCCATATCCAAAGATGAGTTCAAGCGCATGGTCAATAATTGTACGCCACCGGTGGGCTGGTCGAACGTTCTAGGCAAGTGTCTTTCCGTCCAGGGTAAAAAGACTAACTTCAAAGCAGCTGTTGCCAATTCTGGAGGGCCCGACTCGACTTGCCTTCTTTTCCTCCTCCACCGCTACCTCTCTGATCCAGCTACCCACGTGAGACCCAACGCCTTTCCTAGACGTCTTGTATCCATAACAGTCAATCATGATCTTCAATCCTCATCCACTTCCATGGCCGAGTCTTGTGGCAAGTTCGCGTGCTCACTCCCAGGTGTCCAGCATATCACAACCAAGATTCCCTGGTCTACTCCCCCCTTTCCTCGATGCCCTGTTCCGGGGGTCGATGCGTTTGAGAATACAGCCAGACTTGCGCGGTACGAGATGCTCTTTCGGGCTATGCGGGTCGTCCCACCTGCGCTTGGTGGCCCGGTAAACGTCATTGCATTTGGACACCATGCGGATGACCAGGTCGAGACTGCGTTGATGAGGTTTGGGAAAGGGACGACAGAGCTAGGAGGGGGTGGGATGAGGTCGTGTAGGCGCTGGGGAATGGGACGCCAAGCTGCCAAAGACGGCGAGAGTACGCTAGGGTGGCACGGGCTGGAAGGGATTGATAAATGGATAGTACGTCCTCTTTTGGACGTGAGTAAGGTACCGTGTCTTTTCCTCAGGTGGCGCTTTGGACTAACGCTGTCAAGGACAGGATCCTCGCAACGTGTGATGAAAATGGTCTAGAGTATGTTACGGATGAGAGTAATTTCCAACCACATGTTACCCTTCGAAATGCCATCCGAATGTTGTTGACGAGGGGTGGAGATCTCAACAACCTGAAGGTGTGTTATATTGACCAGCCTTTGCGACCATCTCAGTTAGTTGTCTAGCTGGCCTGTAAAGAAGCTTTACCACCGGATATTGAAGGGGAGCTATCAAAGATCGATACTGCAATATCCTCCTTAGAGTCAGTCCCAATCAATCTGAGCTCTGGCGCAGATCGCTTGCGCGCCGCTATCCAGCACCTGACGAAGCAGGTACAAGAGATTGATAGTGAAGGTATCTCTGTTCATCACTCCAAAGCCTTAATTTCAACGTTTTCCAGTCGACAGTCACCTCCATCAGTGTAGAATGCCATCCCCGCCAGGAACATTTCTGATCTCTTGCCGTGGACTGGCATCGATACACGGCGATCTTCTCCGAACAGCCTTTATCCTACGCGTTATGCGCTATGTTTCATTCTATCCATGGGGTTCAACCCGCGCCGACGGCAACAGAAGGAAGAAAATGCGCGAGCAGCTCATAGAGAAGCTGTGGGTTCCAAATCCGTTTGCGGCCGGCATTGGGATGTTTGTTGCTGGTGGAGGCGTTCTATGGACTCCGGTTCTTGTACGAGGGAACAAAATCAAAACCCCAGAGAGACTAGCTAGGTCTGGCCTTGGGCCCCATGAGGTGATTGGCTGGCTGGCTTCCCGGCAGCCTCCATTAAACAAGCGCAAAATGGAGGAGCGCAGTTTGCCGAATCCGCTGCGTATGGATGTCACGGAAAGGTTGAAGAGAAGCTTGCACCGTCTCTCGGATGACTCGCCTGCTCCGGTCATGGACATCCTGTGGGACTGTCGCTTCGTAGTGCGTTTCAATCTATCAAAAATACCGGCAGATGTCTTTAAGAGCCTCGCGAACCCGGAGTTGGAAACTAAGATCTTGATCTTGCCTAACACACGTTGGTACTGGCCAGAAATTGTCTTTCAAAACGGAGAGGATAGGACCGTGCTCCACTCAGATATCGCAAACAACCCACACCTTCTACCTTTCATGAAACATGAAGATAATAGGTACACATATAAGGCGTACTGGAGGCGCTACGATGCCCCAGTGGGATCGGATTGGATACACGTTCAATGGATTAGACCTTTGACTGCAATTTAACATTTTACACCTTTAACCGGACATCCGCGGATAGATGTTGCAATAAGTAAATGACAACGACCAGGTGATGGCACTTGAGTACTGTCGCCGAAGTAGTACTCGAGCACCTTGGAGGTCCACAGCTCGACGCCATCGGAAGTCAATCTTGAAGCGTCCAACGTTCCACCTCGAGCTTAGTGAACCTAGTGGGATTCAAGCAGTCGCATCCAAAGATCTAAGCCCTGGTATTCTCCGTCCCTGTTACTTATTCAGGTGGGAGTTGAACTGTCCAGTCCAAAAAGATGGTTTTGATACGTAGCCGTGAATCGCAGCTGCAGTTTCCATGGCAGTCGGAATCGCTACAAGCGTGTATATTAGCTAATGGGGGTGTGTTTAGGCTGTGGAAAGATTCAAGACAAGTGCCTTGAGCGAGATTTGCGACAGTAATCGGGACATTTAGTAATAGTAACCGTCAGTGCCCACCTGATCCTGAACGCACTGCCTGAGATTCGTTTGGCCAGCCCGCCCAGGGGCTCGAAACATCAACAGACAGACTCGATGCATAAAAAGGAACACTGCGCAGCGGCCTCAATAATGTTGACTGGCGTCTGTTACGGGAATTGGTGGGCCGCGGCTTTAAGGTTGCTGAATTGAGAAGCCCACAAATGTTTCTGTTGGAAGAATAGCTTTTTTGTTCATGAAATCAGTCGATTCTTTGCTTCGAGTTCGCGAACCCCAGTTTCAGAGTCGAAAGATCATTCGGTTTTCTTATTGACTCATATCACTGACTCGTCACTTATAGCGCCTACCATTGGCCACTGCCTTATTTGCTGCATAAAATAACGGATGTAGCGGGATCTGTGATTATCCGCTTCATACCCGTCCATAATCACATTTGCTAATCTGATTGCGTGCGCATGTTTCATAATTCTTTCCAGCCACCGTGACGCATATGCTAGCTAGATAACTGCGCCTATGCACGAGGCACAAAATAGAGTTGCCACATGGTTTTCCCCTGCACCCGCAAGAGGGAGCAACCGATGACAGCGACTCCGAGACAGACGCATCCCAGGCATAGAAATGCGTGATCGTACCGATCTTTAAATCCCCGAAACAAGAAGTTGAACACCAAGCCACCAAAGCTACCGCCTGCACCGACGATGCCCATCACTTTGCCGTTATTTTCAGGGTCGATAAAGGGAACAATGGCGAATGTGGAACCGCATATATGCTGAACAAAGAAGCTGAAGAAGACCATTAAGATGATGGCAGTGGATAACGAAACAAGGCCAAAGCCGAATCCAATAAGAAAGGCGCCTTCCAATAGCATGGCCACAAACAACGCCAGGATACGACCAGGCATATGTAAGCGACGTGCCACGAAGTCGGAAAACAGTCCGCCACTGAGGCGCGAGAAAAGGTTCATAAGACCAAAGATGGATCCAATATACGCGGCGGTCGATGGCTTAAGCTTGAAATAAATTTGAAACGCTCGGCCGATGACGTTATCAATGGCGAGCTCAACGCCAAACGAGCATGCATAAACGCATACCATGATGAGTACTGGTAGGTTGAACAGCGTCTTGACGAATCCAATAACGGCATCCCGGATTGACTCGTCGCGCTTGACGTCCTTGATGGTTTCTTCGTCTCCGTCAGCAGTGACAGCAGTCACTTGAACCCCGCCTTTTTGGTCCGTTTCGTTTATATCGTCTCCCTTTTCGTGTGAGGATCGCGGCTTCTCTACTTGTGCTTGCTCTTCCTGGTCTCCCCCACGTTGCTTGAGCCAGTCGCCATGCGGAGTATCGGTGGCGAACAAAAGAACAGAAAGGGCCATCAGGATACACAGTCCGGAGGGGATAACGTACACAACCCGCCAGGATTTTACGTGGTCTAGGTGGTGTTTTATACCACCGTAGATGGCAGGCATTACCAGGTACGTGACGCCACCTCCCATGTTTCCCCAACCACCCGTAATGGCATTTGCAGTGCCGACAACCGAAGGAGCAAACATCTGGGTAGCCCAGAACTGTGTAGGAACGAAAGTGGCTCCCAGGACGCCAATCGCAAAGCTGGGTAAGGAAGACGGTTCAGTAATGGGGTTTTTCAAACCGATTTGTTTTACTGACCGCAAGCCAATCAGGCCGCCGGCGTTCTTAACGAGGCCTGGCATGGCACATGGGATAGCCCCGGCCAGAAGTAGACCTGCCATGACACGACGAGGCCCAAAACGTTCGCATAAAGGGCCAACAAAAAGACGGGTCACTGTCCGCCGTGTGAGCCTGTGTCAGTGAAACCAACGTTTCAACTCACATATGGTAGCTGAGACAGCGACCACGTTAGAGTCATACACATGTGCTGCAGATATATTAAGGTCTTTGGAGATGTATGACATAAGCGGCGGTATCGAATACCACGCTAGGAATGCTGTCATAAACGAAAGCCAAGCCTACGGGAAGTGTCAAAAAGGCATTAAGAGCGAGAGCCCAGTCTATCTACCAAATGGAGCGCCATCATATGGGGGTATTGCAGAGTGTGAAGGCGAAAGTTTGTGGCCTTCCCATGCTGATCAAGAATTATCTTTTTGGCGAAGAACTGCATGATGAAGCACTGTTCTGTAACTGTGGGAGACAGTAGTGCGGGCGGGAAGAAGTTGATGTCCTTTATCTAAGGGGTAAGCGATAATGCGATATTTTCGGACAGTGTCATCTCTGAGCGCTGAGCATGGGTAACGGTTACAAACATGGCAGTTCAAACTATCGGCCAATGAAAAGCCTGGGAAAAGTTGTGCCACCCGCTACAAATATGTGCCGTTTAGATTCAGGAAAGAATAGAACCGTACGCGACTCGCGCTATCAGCCATCAGCTCCACCATGCTTATCTTTAAGCCCCCAGAATCCTCTTCAGGCTCTGCGGTTGGTCAATTAATGTCTTTCCGGCGACGCCACTGATGAAAATGAATTGATTGCCCTACATTCAGTTCAGATAAACAATGTGACTTGCCTTGGCGCAGTTTTTTCGGATAAAAATACACAGATAACGAATCTATTGTTTCCGCCGGCGGAAAAACTGAAACCACGCAACTATTTGGCTCCATTGGTCGGAATCTTTCAAACTTACCGGACTATCATAGAGCCACATTCTCACGCATGGACAAACATCAAAGGTTGTGTTGAGAAGGAAATGCACAATCGACGGAGCGTTATCCGCGGTTGAAACGGGAGGTCCACGCAAAGATGTCTTCTCTGATAGCTGCGCAGTACAGAAGTGACCTCCATCAATATACCACCTTTCCTGAGCCGGTCTCGCGAGTTGACTCCCGCGATGAAAATACAGCAGATAGACATGTCAAGCGCGACCCCTCTATGCTTCGGCTCACGGGGAAGCATCCTTTCAACTCAGGTCTGGATCTTCCAACTCAAATACGAACGTTGAGTATCTGACTGGATTGTTTCCAGAGCCCCCTCTCAAATCACTTGAAATGGCTGGTTTCATCACTCCAAACCAACTACATTTCGTTCGCAACCACGGCCCTGTCCCGCAACTTTCGTGGGACGCCCACCAAATAGAGATCTCTGGCCTCGTCCATCGGCACACCATTCTTACTATGCAAGATATTCTATCCTTACCTCCCACTACTCTGCCTGTTACCATGGCATGCGCCGGCAACCGACGCAAAGAACAGAATATGCAAAAACAGTCTATCGGTTTCTCTTGGTACTCGTTTTCTGAATGAATTTTAAACATTTTAAGCTGAACCTTTGTAGGGGAGCTGCTGCCGTGAGTACGGCATGCTGGACAGGCGTTTTCTTGCGAGACATCATCAACCACTTTGCTGGTGGTCTGAAGGACGGTTGCAATTTCATTTGTTTTGAAGGAAGTGACCAAACAGCCAAGGTTATGTTTGTTCTGACAATCTATGTACCTTTTTCCATCTGACACTTCCTCCAAAGGGTCCTTACGGCACATCCTTGGCTTCTGATAGAGCGATGTCTGAGGACTTTGATGTGTTACTCGCGTATGAAATGAATGGCGAACTTCTGCTTCCTGATCATGGCTTTCCTATTCGAGTCATTATCCCCGGATGCATTGGCGGCCGTAGTGTAAAGTGGCTTGCTCGCATCGAAGCCAGCGAAAGCGAGTCAACTAATCATTTCCATTTCCATGACAACAAAGTCCTTCCTACACAAGTGCGCTCTGCAGAACAAGCAACAGAAGAAGGGTGGTGGTCTAGACATGAATATGCTATTTATGACCTGAACATTAATAGCGCCATTACGACCCCTGCTCACGGTGAGCAAATCCAGCTCGGCAATCTAGGTGACAAGTACGTCGCAAGGGGTTATGCGTATACCGGTGGTAATCGGCGTGTCATCCGCGTTGAAATATCACTTGATGGCGGCACGTCATGGCATCTCGCCGACCTAGAGAGGGCGCCGTCCGAGAAGCTGGCAAGTTTGTACGGCGAACTTCTTGGCCCTGGCTACTACAGGCAATCACGCAACTGGACCTGGGTTCGCTGGAGCTTTAATATAGGGCTCTCAGAGCTTTCCCAAGCAGAGGATTTGATTGTCCGCGCATGGGATAGCTCTCAGAACACACAGCCTGAGCGTCTGACGTGGAACCTCATGGGCATGATGAACAATTGTTGGTTCAGAGTCAAACTTTCTCTTGACCGACACACAAACCCTATGGCTGTTTTATGCAAGCATCCGACAACGGTTTCGCCCTCCGAAACTGGCGGCTGGATGGAGAAAGACCGAACCGCAGAGCCACTCAGTTTCAAAATGTCCACAACCACGGCGAAACTGGGCATCCCCACTTATTCAATGACCGAAGTAGAAAAACACAAATCAGAGGGCGACTGCTGGATTGTTGTCCACGGTTTCGTGTATGATTGCACGCGGTTTCTGATAGATCATCCTGGAGGGGCTCAGAGCATATTGATTACCGCCGGCACCGATGCTACTGAGGATTTCGACGCGATCCATTCAGAGAAGGCTCAGAGTATGCTTAAGGACTACTTAGTTGGCCAGCTGTCCGCAGATGCATGTGACAACAGCGGCGCCACACCAGAGGCTGCGCCGACAACAGTGCCTTCAGTTGCTTCTTCTGCCACTGCACCTCCTGCACCAGCGCAGACGCCATCAGGTGACGAATGCGAAATGGAGTTCCTGAACACCAAACAATGGAAAAAAATTGTGCTAGAAAGTAAACAATCATTATCGCATACCATACGAGTTTTCCGGTTCACTTTCGATGGGAATATGAAATTTGGGTTGCCTGTTGGGAAACACGTATACCTGAAGCTCCTGAAGGAGCGCCTGCATCAGGACATGCCTCTCAAATCCGTCACGCGTGCCTACACGCCTAGTCGGTGTGGACCTGGTTATGTCGAGTTCATCGTGAAAATATACTTTCCAGGTGGTGAACGTAGTCCTGGTGGCGCCTTCACACAGTTGCTGGATAAGGTCCGTATTGGCGAAACAGTAGACGTCAAAGGACCCCTGGGGGAGTATGAATACCTGGGTAACAGTCAATATACCCTCCCGCGCCAACCAAAGCGACGTGCCAAGCATATCGGAATGATCGCGGGGGGCACGGGTATTACACCAATGTGGCAAATTCTTTGCGCGTTTCAGCACGATTTGGACGTGCCCTACGTGTCACTTATCTATTGCGCTCGCTACAGAACCGACCTCGTCCTTGCCAATGAAATCACCAGTATTCAAACACGCGTGCCGGACCGATTTAAGGTACGGTACATACTCTCTCAGCCCCCTCCAACAGGTTGGGAAGGTGGACGCGGTCGACTGAATACGCGGGAAGTTACGAACTACTTGTTTCCCTTTGCGGACATGCACACTCAAGATAGTGACAAACTTGTCCTCCTGTGCGCGTCTGATGACATGATTGACAAATGTTGTAAACCCATCATAGCCGAGATTTTGGGGTGTGATTTCTCCTCCAAGAATGTCTTTGTATTCTAATAATATTATTCTCAATGCGCCACTTTTACATGCATGTGGTCGTACTAATTCTTTGGACCATTCAATGTTTCATGAAGAAAAAAGGGGAGATCCTTGGAACTAAGTCCATATATTCGTGATGTCTTACTGATTC
>KI546416.1:0-10365 GCA_000497225.1 Amanita jacksonii TRTC168611
GAAGCTGATTGGAAAAGATATAAAAGCAATCACAGCAACCAGCAGCTGTCTGGATTTAGGAGAATGTTGAGAAGACCAGGTGAAAGATTGCCCTGGGAGCCTGCTGCACAGTCTAATGCACAGCCTCATGATGAACCCATGCCTGAAGTACAATGGAAATCAAATTACTTCACACCAAACAGATTTTATTGTACTGAAACTATCTGTGCACCATGTGGTGTAGTCATTGCTTGGGCAAAATTTGCTAGGGCTGAATCACCAACAAATATTTTGGAATTTTTGGCATCAGTGTATCCAACAGAAGAATCTAGGCCAGCCTATATTTGCATTGATAAAGCTTGTCTTGTGATGCATACAAGTGTGAGCAATGGGAGTTGGGAAACTTGGCAAAAAACAAGTCGATTTGTTGTTGACTCCTATTTTTATGAACTAAGTCCCCCATTCCATTTTCTTTATGCATTCCCTTTACTGTCCTTTACTTATCTCATTCAGTTCCACTAGACTACCATTTATGGCAGGTTGTCACATACCTTGTCACTCAAAGACACATCCACCTCTATACACATGTCTCTTTCCTTATTGGGATAGCTGATGTGTCTTTCATCTGCAGACACATCACCCTGTACAGCTTTTCTGCTGACACATCTCCTTCCATATTTGGCACACCATCTACCCATATAAACCCTAGGTACTTTGCCTGTAGTCTCCATCTTTGGATACACAATCCAGCTTCCCTTCTTTGCTCTTGCCTGGATACTGCTAAGTTAGATGCCTCTTCTTCTGAGGGCTACAATGTCGAGTCTTAGCCTTAGTGCCACCCTTGAGTGAAGTCCGAAGCCCCTTCCTTGCCTATTGTCCAGACGGCTTCATTGCTGCCTGAGAGCTTTACCCAAGTGACCATAACATTATCCAAAGATCATTACTCTCACCCAGCAACTGTGCAGTGCACCAAGCAAAGCACACACCTGTTGCCAATTGTAATTATCACTTCACCCAATGGACAACTCATCATTGCCCAGGATCCCCTCCTGCCCTCTGATTGACATGCTCTGAAGCCTGAAGTCAAAACCCAGCACATCTACCACTCATTCCCCCAACACTCCCATCCCTAGAAGCAGACCACCATCTGCCAATTCTACTGATCCGAGAAGAAGAGGATGCATCCTAGACAACCTCCTAACCAAGAAAGAGAAATGGCATCTCAACAATGCCTACGAGTTGTCCCAGTTCCAAAAGCACCGCTCCCAATCACCCCTGTCATCCCAACAGCAACCCCAACAGGCAGGTGTCTTGTTCAAACTACCATCATTAGAATGCAATACTACAGAATCGACTGAACCAACACAGTCAAGGTCACCCACACCTACGTCATTGAATACAGATATGATGATGGAAGAGTCTTGTGGCACCAAACAGACCAGAACCCGTTCTACACATACAAGGAGAGTGAATTCCCCTCAATCTAGTTCAATACATCTTCCCAAGAAGAGATTGCTGCCAGGCTTAACAGATTCTGAATCGATGAGTCATCCCCTCATTGGAACAACTGGCTCGTGTTTTGTAGAGACAGGGATTATCCAGAAGAACCAGCTGCATTTGACAGAACAGATCCCATCATTGCAGAGTTTGACCAATTTGTCTGAGAATACAACCAAACTCACCCCAGACCTCCCACGTATATCATCTCCTGGCAGACTTCATTACAACAAGAACAAACCTCTGCCCCCAGTACCAGTTCAGCCCCTCTTCCTGAACTGAATCCTGAACTACAGCTGCAGGCACAAATCATGGGAGACAATGCCAGCATTATAGTGGCCCCACTGGCCTACACCCAGCAGACATTAGCCGCATCTTCAGGCAGGCTGTGAAAAAACCTGATGAATTTGACAGTGACCAAAGGAAGTTTGACACATGGTGGAATGGAGCCCAATTATGGATCTGAGGGTATTCAGCACTTGATGAACCAACCCAAATCATAGCCATGTTGTCATTCATGACAAAAGGAGAAGCCAAAACATGGGCCAAGCTCCAATTGGACGAGGTACTTGCAGGTACACTCAGTAGTGTTGACAAGTTTTGCATGCAGATCAAAGCTCATTTTGAAGACCCTGCTCTGAAAGATCAAGCACGACATGACATCCACAGTTTCATAGCCAAAAAGAAAATGTCAGTCCAGAGTTACATGGACCAGTTCAAAGAACTCCGCATCACCAGTGGAGTATCCAATGAAGAAGCCTTTTACCTATTCCAGAGAGGGCTACCCACATATGTCCTAAGGGATATCCTCTCCAGCAATACAGCACCGCCCATGACATACAACACACTTAAAATGTGGTGCACCACTTACACTCACAATCAGGAGATCCACCAGGGAATCCTCAGTGCTATCAGAGGATCCAGACCCACTCCCAAGGAAAAAAGGACCAGCTCAGGAGTAACTTATGGTGGCCAAGGCCAACCTATGGAAATTGATGCCCAGAAGTCCGAAATGTGCTGCTACAATTGCAGCAAAAAGGGACACTTGAAAGATGAGTGTTGTGGACCAAAATGTGGACCAGGAGAGTGCTATGAATGTGGAAGTAAAGAGCACCTGGTGGCTGGATGCCCCAAGTGAAAGGAAAAAATGAAGAAAGGCAAAGAAGCCAAGAAATCCAGTAAAACAAGCCAGTACAAGAAGGAACCCACCAAAGAAGAAAATGAGCAAACCAAAGAAAAGGAAGCTCATGCAGACAATGAACCACAAAACAGTTCTGAAGCAGGCGATCTGGAGGATTTTCCAGATGGGGACAAATGAGAGGTACAACTTTGCCCCCCACAGTCAGGTGGAACAAAGTTTTGATTCCCAAATGTAAAATGAATTGGATGAGTAATCTTAAAGTGGTTGACTCTATCTGAAAAGTGAAACCTGATGCCAAAGTACCATTGATATCAGCATGGAAAAGGTGGTATCCAAAATCACTAACTATTGACATAGCTATAGATACACCAAAAGGAAAGAAAATGATCAAGGGAGAACTTGACTGTGATTGCCATAGTACGATCATAGATCCAAGGGTAATCAAGAAGCACAGGTTCAAGCAATGGAAGGCACCAGTGACTAGAAAAGTCCTGAACACAGATGGTACAGTCAACAAAAATGGAAAGATAACTCATTTCATTAGAGAATATCTAACCATTGACAATGTACGACAACAGATGGAAATCCCCATCATGCATTGTGGGGATGCAGACATAATGCTAGGTTTGGACTGGTTTGTGGCTTATAACCCACAGATTGATTGGAGAAAAGGGATGTTAACAATCCCCCCACTGGATGAACCAATGAAGGTCAAACAGCAAGATATCAAGGAAATCAAAGATAACCTTGACTTGAGTGGAATTTACAAAGGCACAAAACTGGACTACATCAAACCTTTTCAAAGGTTGTTCGACCAGGTCAACTTTGAAAAGTTACCACCCTGATGGGAATGGGATCATGCTATTGATTTCATCCCAAATGTGCCAAAAGAACTCAAAGCTAAAAGCTATAATATGACTCCTGAACAAGCCAAACTCCTAGATGAGTTCCTCGATAAAGAGCTCAAAGCAGGCAAAATATGACCATCCAAATCACCTTATGCATCCCCCTGCTTCTTTATCAGCAAGAAAGAATCTATTGAGAAATGGCTAGTACAGGACTACAGAAAGGTTAATGACATCACTGTCAAAGACCAAACCCCACTTCTGCACATTCAAGATGCAATTGATACACTCCAAAAATTCAAGTATTTCAACAAAATGGACATCATCTGGGGATACAATAATGTATGAATCAGAGAAGGCAATGAGCACAAAGCCACATTCATCACACCCCACAGACTATTCAAACCAACAGTTATGTACTTTGGCCTATGCAACTCCCCTGGAACATTTATGCACATGATGCAAACCATCTTCTGAGACTGTCTCAAGGAGCAGAAATGCATTATCTACATGGATGACATAATTGCAGTAGGCTGAACGAAAGAAGAACTATGATGGAACACTATCAACATCCTCAAGATACTTGATAAACATGAACTGTACATCAAGGACACAAAATGTTATTGGGAAGTTGAAAAAGTACCAATCCTTGGATTTGTGGTATTGCAGGGACACATTGATATGGAAGAATCGAAAATGAAGGTAGTTAAAAACTGGAAGGTCCCAACCACCAAGAACACCCTACAAAAGTTCCTGGGTTTCCTAAACTTCTATTGAAGATTTGTCAAAGATTTTCCCAAAATCACCAAGCCATTGTACCACCTGACAGGCAATAATCCCTGGAAATGGGAAGAAGAACAACAGAAAGCTTTTGAGGACCTCAAAATTGTGCTCATGGCAGCACCCATGTTGGTGTTACCAGCTGACAAGGGACAGTTCCATGTGGAAGTTGATGCCTCAGGCGTAGCCTTGGGAGGCGTCCTTTCACAAAAGAAACCAGAAGAGAAAACTTGGAAACCAGTAGCTTTCATCTCAAGAACAATGCAGGATGCTGAACTGCAGTATGACATATATGATAAAGAACTGTTGGCAATCATTTGGGCGTTCAAGGAATGGAAACACTACTTGCTAGGCACTTGAGAACCTATAGAAGTTCTCTCAGATCATAAGAACCTCTCTTATTTCAGAGAGCCACAGGATTTAAATGGATGACAAGCACAGTGGTATGAATATTTGCAGTGTTGAGCAAATGAGTATTTGCGATGCAATCATAACCGTGGGAAAATACCAGTGATGCGTTGATTGAATACTGGTAGAACTCTGATTGCAGTTACACTCAATCAATGTTACATATGGAGTCAGGGCGGAGTTCCACTAGGGGTCTGTGGGAAACAGATACAAGGAAGAGAGTTGCCAAACAGGAAACTAGCAGAGCAGGGGTGGAACAGAAGGGACATGGCCTCAGCGACTCAAGGCGGAGCACTGTGCCCTCTGCACACTATGTCCCCAATTTAGCAGAGGATGAGTGGGGAAGAAGAGGAAGTCCAGTAGAGGGTCGGACAAGAGCTAGAAGACTGATACAAGGTTGATATTCAAACTGGAGTCTAGCTACATACATGACATAGTATTTATACTAGAGTGGAGTGAGCATGGACCATGGAGGGAGTCTGATCTGCAGGTAGTAGCTAGCAACAGTTACTGAGATGAAAGATAGTTGAGATGGGATCATGATAGAAGTAACATAACAACATAAGCGATATTTCAAATAGAAAGACAGAAGGGGATGAACGGACTGAACACGTAAGATAGATTAGTCAACAAAGAAAAGACTCAATGAAGGAAAGGAATGTGGAGTATGGGCGGAGTCATGGCTTGTCTGGAGTGAGTGCGTGACAACATGATGGTGTGACCCGGAGCGTGACAATCAATCACTATAGTACAATACATTAGAGAGCTTCTAGAACAATTCTATCCATTACAGAATCGTCCTGACTCATCTAGTATAAGTGATGACTGAGCATTCACACTTTATCTATCTAATATTAAAGACAGGAGGCATGAGGGATAAATGCCACTGTAACATGAGGCTCACATGAGTTGTCATGAATCTTAATCTGACTCATCCAATGCAATGCATGAGTCAGATATTATATTGTCTTACTCATTCTATTGTAATAGTATTATTAGAATACAAGGATGTACATAGTGAGTAGATAAGAATGTTTGTAGTGCACAAACAGTGCATAGTATAAAAGATGAGCACTTACTGCTTCATCTTCTTAACCCCAATCCAATCTCTCTTACTTGTCTTATACCTGTTGAGCCCTAGCTCCTTGTATTAACTCGATACTAACAGCCTTGGTAAGTGTTCATACACTTGCCAGTCCTAATGACTGCGCAGCTGCTCCTTTTAACATGCAGAAGTTTAACTTCTTCATCAAACATATATCCAGCAAAATGAACTCTAAAGTGGACATATTGTTGCGGTTACCATGGTATAAAGGCTCTATCCCTAAAGCTGAGAAACAACAAATCCTCAAGGACGAACTCTTTGTCAAGAATGTACGAATGTTCAGGGATGAACAGTTTAAAGAGGGAGGTGCACCCCCATCTATTTTCAAAGCTTATAAAGGAAAAAGAAAGAAAAAGAAAGCTACTACAGCCAAGAAGGATCAGGTGGCCCCAACCACTCATAATTTACATCAGGATTGATGAACTGCTCCACCCAGTACTGAGTCGTATCAAATGTCAGCCAGTGAAGATGAGTATACCACCACCCATCCTCATACCATTTGGATCAAGCAAAGGGATTGCTACGAACCCCCATCAGAAGATTCTGACAACAATCCCACCACTCTACAATGACGTCTGTATGAAGCACATGATTCACCAATGGCAGGACATCCAGGAATTGAGGCGACTTACCATAAACTCTCTCACCATTTGCAACTTCCCAATCTGAAGACACTTGTAACCAAATATGTGTCTGGATGTGATGTATGTCAGCAGACCAAGATAAGAAGGCAAAAGAAAAATGCACCTCTATATCTGGATAAAAGTTCATGTGTGCCCTGGGAAGAAGTATCAGTTGATTTCATTGGACCACTACCTGAATCAAATGGACACACTGCTGTACTCGCTGTTGTTGATCATGCCACCAGGTACAAACACTTGCTACCAACCACCCTTGAGGCAACCTCAAGTACACTAGCAAAGCTATTCAGAGACCATATATGGAAATTACACAGCATACCTAGGCATATCATGAGCAACAGAGGCCCGCAGTTCATCTCGACCTTCACGACTACCTTAATGAAAACGTTAGGTGTGGAACAAAACTTGTCAATGGCATATCACCCACAAACAGACAGTTTCGTTGAAAGATCTCACCAGGAGATGGAAGCCTTTTTACAGGCTTATATCGGACATCTGCAAGAGGACTGGAGCAAGTGGCTGGCATTTGTGGAATTTGCAGTGAATGATAGGGAACACTCAATGACAGGATACTTGCCCTTTTATCTAAATTATGGGTTTCACCCCTGGAGGGGAGAGCACCACCCTGTGGACCCTGGAGATAACAACAACCAGGCAAAAAGTTTTTTGGAACAAATGATGGAAGCATGGGATGCTGCATGGAAGGCCATGGAAGCCGCAAACACTGTCATGAAGGAACGTGTAGATAAGAAATGCAACGAGGCATGGCACTACAAGCAAGGCAACCTAGTATGGCTAGAAGCAATAAATATATCCACCAATCAGCCATCTCGGAAATTAGACATGAAACAGCATGGACCCTTTAAAATTATCAAGCAAGAAGGCCTATTGGCCTATTGGCTCGATATCCCTCAGACATGGAGAAATGTTCACCCAGTTTTTAATGAATCATTACTCAGCCCCTATAGAAAACCTGAGTTCCTGAGCCAACAAAGACCCCTACCACCCCCTCCTGTAGTCATCAGCTCTGAACTGGAATACGAAGTAGACCGTGTTCTAGATTCAAAATGTCATTGCAGAAAAACCCTCTTCCTGATAAGATGGAAAGGTTACTCAGCAGAAGATGATATGTGGGAACCAAAGAAAAATCTATGGAATGCCAAGGACACCCTCATGGAGTTCTGTTGAAAATATCCCACCAAACCACAATAAGCCCAAACACAAGGGCACGTATTATTTAAACCCACCCTCATTACAGTCCAACCCCATCAAGCCTTTGATAACAGCCATGTTCCTCATCATTTTTGCCCACTTTTTCTACTTGGTTTTTGCTGCTATCTGGGAGGCCTGCCTCTCTACCCCCCTCACCTTTGTCTCCACCATCCTCACCATCCTCTGGCTTCTATCCCTTGAGATCTTGGAAGATTTTGAGGAGTATCTCCCCTTCCTAGCTTTCTGTTCTCGCATCTGAGACATTTGGTACTTCATCTGGGCTACTCTCCTTGCACTTGTCCCTGGCCCTTTCACCACCCTCTTCTTCCATGTCTGGGATGGCATTCCCATTGCCATGCAATGGTTCGAGGCTCTGCTGGATTTCCTCCAGCTCTTCAAAATGGAAGTCATAGACCTTCTCATCTTCATGAGGAATCAATTTGAACACCTTCAGCTGGATGCTATTGAATGGCACAAGCAGCTCCTCACACTCCTCATATGCCCAATAAACCCCTGCCATGCCCAGCTAGATGAAATCCATGACCTCCTCATCTCCCTCCACGACCAGACCATTGCCCCCTCCTGCCAAAACCAATTCCAAATGGAGGAACTCATTGAGTCCCTTGCCACTCTCCAAAACCAAGTCCTGGATGCCCAGACAGCAGCCCTTGATCACCATGAGCAGCTCCTCACTAGGCAACTCATGCTCCAGCATCAACTCCAGGAGCGAGAAGTCTGGATTATGACCTGGATTGCTGCTGCGTCAGAAAGGCTACTGGTATTGCAGGAAACAGCAAACACCAATGCTTGGGCCATCAACGAGCTCCAGCACCAGGTATGTCAAATGGCAGATGACCTCCATGGTCTCAACTCCATTCCTCTGCTTGAATGGGAAATTAATAACATATGCACCAATGACCTCCCAAACATCCTGGAGCAGATCACCCAGGTCAATGTGGAGGTGAGTGCCACCCATGAATGGATGGAGGCTAACTGGGAGGATTGGCCCAACACCCCAATCACCGAACCTCCCCATTGCCACACTCCTGCCCATGATCCCAGGTCCCCCCACCCCTCCTGTTCTCCATTCCCTCCTATCTGCCCCAATGCCCCCCTTCCCAATCTCGATGCTGCCAATCCTGAGATCAATTACAACACCTGCCCTGTCAATACAGGCATTCCGCTGCACTTCATTAGCAATGTGTGGCCCAAGGAAATCCCATGGGGAGTCCTCACATGGAGTTATGGTATATGCCATGGTTTCAGGATGGGCTGGACCTCCTATGGCCCTGACCATGACCACAAGTGGATTGTGGTTAACCTAGAAGACCCCACCCACAAGGCCTACATGGCCAAGCGCCGCCAAGTTGCATGCTCTTTCACAGCCAGACAGGGATGGTAAATCAGCATGGTAGCCAATACCTAAAAAGGGGGTCATGTTATGAACTAAGTCCCCCATTCCATTTTCTTTATGCATTCCCTTTACTGTACTTTACTTATCTTGTTCAGTTCCACTAGACTACCATTTATGGCAGGTCATCACATACCTTGTCACTCAAAGATGCTTCCACCTCTGTATGCATGTCTCTTTCCTTATTGGGATAGCTGATGTGTCTTTTGTCCATGGATGCATCACCCTGTACAGCTTTTCTGCCAACATGTCTCCTTCCATATTTGGCACACCATCTACCCATATAAACCCTAGGTACTTTGCCTGTAGTCTCCATCTTTGGATACACAATCCAGCTTCCCTTCTTTGCTCTTGTTATGGTCACTTGGGTAAGGCTCTCAGGCAGCAATGAAGCCATCTGGATGATAGGCAAGGAAGGGACTTCGGATGTCACTCGAAGGTGGTACTAAGGCAGAGACTCGATGTTGTATCCCTCAAGAGAAGAGGCGTCTAACTCAGCAGTAACCAGGTAAGAGTAACAAAGGGAAGTGGGATTGAATATCCAAAGATGAGGACTACAGGCAAAGTACCTAAGGTTTATATAGGTAGAGGGGTTGCCAAATATGGAAGGCGACGCATCAGCATAAGGCTGTGTAGGGTGACGCGTACTGGATCAAAGGGTGCGTCGATGATCAAAGGATGCGCGTACAAGGGAGACGCGTCTGGTAGTGACGAGTGACGTGACCAACTGCCATACTGGGAAGTCTAATGGATATGGTGGGCGGTAAGCATAATAGTGTAGTGGAATACATAAAGAAAAGAAATGGGCCTTTAGTTCGTAACAGCTCTTGCCTGGATACTGCTAAGTTAGATGCCTCTTCTTCTGAGGGCTACAACATCAAGTCTTAGCCTTAGTGCCACCCTTGAGTGAAGTCTGAAGCCCCTTCCTTGCCTATTGTCCAGACGGCTTCATTGCTGCCTGAGAGCTTTACCCAAGTGACCATAACACCTATCACTATACCAACCATTCAGTTGATGATTACTTATGCAAAAAGTGGTGTAATCCAGCACCACATGATGGATCTGCACCAAATCTGGTTATAGTTGATCATGACAAGGATGGAAACCCATATTACAAATGTGCTTTTAACACACAAGCATGTGAGCAACTAAATGCTTGGCTTGGGGGATTTGAATCAATGTTATGAAAAATGACACAGGGGAATTTTGACTGGTTTTTGCATGCAATGCTATTTTATCATACCCTAAAAGTGATTGAGAGGCAGCAGAAGTCTAGTAGTCTGAAAAGGAGTTCTGGTGGTGACATTGATAGTGATAGTGACAGTGATGGTGATGATAGTGACAGT
>KI546418.1:5951-81703 GCA_000497225.1 Amanita jacksonii TRTC168611
AGAGGTGGGCTTACCAGCTCGCATAGCTGTTGATACAGCCTGTTGCCTGTACGTCCACCAGTCTCCTTGTATGGTATCTTGGCAGCTATCCAGTTGCAGAGGTTCTGCTCGTCTTCTTCAGTAAATTGTGTTCTCCTATGAAGCAGACAGTTAGGATCAGAGATTGGAAAGAAAAAGGCGTGTCGCGCACTCTTCGCCAGGCCGCCTGCCACCGGGATTTTTGTAAACCAGAGGAGTATAAACAATCTGGCTTTTCTCAATGCATTTCTTGACCCAAAGATATGACTCGATGTATTTATTAGGAACACCCTGGTAAGTCTTCACGAGGTGCTGAAATACTTCCGTGTTCGGATCTGCCAAAATAACGCGGGCAGATTGGGCTGAGGCGGTGGGATCGCCACCGGAATGCTTTTGGAAATGAGATTCACAAGGGCTGCAAGCGAGAAGCGACGGGAGGATAACATACCATAATCCTCTGACTGAGAGCACTACGAGCATTTACGTTGGCTATGCTAGGGTGAATGTGCATTTTGGTAGGCAGTCCGTCTTCGACAAAAATCTGCTTGAGAAGCATGCCTGCGATCTTGCAGGCCTCGACGTATGTATAAGGTACAAAATGGCGATCAGGCCTATCTGAACTTGTCCAACATAATCGTAAACGTTCTTCTTCAGGTGTGCCAGGCTGGACTAGGATGAAACCCTGACGAGGGACTTTGGCCTCAACACGGCCACCTAAGGACTGGAAGGAGAGATCCTGTCAGATGATTAGATCAAACTATCACATAAGGAAACTCACGGTAATTGTCTCGCAGAGCTCGGCTTGAATGTGCTGGGGGATATCCTTCTGGATGAAGAATTTGATGGCAAGAGCATTGGAGTCTTGAAAGATGGGCTAGTGTTTAGGGTGGTCAACTGGAGTCCAAGGTGATGTTTTTAACACAAGTGATGTACCATGATCCAAATGAGCCCCGAGATTGGGGTTGAGGCTAAATGGTGTGGGTTAAGGTCAACGCCTGTCACGTGATCGCTTGCTGTGCAACGCCCAGCGGCTGGCAACGGAGTGGCGAGGACAGATGCTGACAGGGAGCGTGGGAGAAAAAATAACATTCTATGCGACTGCTGTGCCCCGGACAGCCACGAACAGCTCAATGCACAATCCCTCTGGCGGCGACCCTGATGCTCCCAGCCCTTTACAAGACCCTGCACCTCCTTCTCGCTCTCAAACGATGCGTGAATCTCCTCTCGATCCTGCCCAAGCTCGGAGGGCCAGGCGTCATTCCGTAGAAGTCTGTTTGACCCTTCTCTGAAACAATTTTCTTCGTGGTGCTTACCCTTGTCTCTCCCAGATCCGCTCTAATAACCGCCTATCTGGCTTCCTTAATAATCTCATACATCGTCGTGATCCTACGCCGCATTCTGCTCGAGAAGGGCCCCCACGTACTCCTCTTAATCCTTCTCGCTCGCCTTCACCGCCTGCAAGACCTGTCACCCCGCCCCCAACTCTTCCACCCCCCACGCTGCAGGAACTCGGTCTTTTGCTAACAGAAGTTACTGGCGACATTAGTCCCCCTCATTTCACCAATCCTCCCACCTCGGGTGCCTTCCTGGCTCCACATTATCTACTCTTGTGCCATTCCCAAGGCTTGGATGTCCTTCCTATCGTTTCTCCGCCTGCTCCACAACCCTATGCCCTTATCCGCCGCGTTAATTTCAAAAGCGTAGTGGTGATGGAGCATCGTGGTGTTATGGTCGCTATTGCTGGAAGGCGGGACGGTGTGAGAGTATACGCTCTCGAAGAGGTCAAGAAGGCTGTTGAATGGAGAATGGATATAGAAGTACGCAGGGAACGTGACCGCCAGCGCAGGGAAAGTAAAAAGGCTGTCACCACCAATCCCGAGCCTACTTTGGCCAAGGCATCAGGGGGAAAGTCAAGGCGAGCAAGTATCTCTGTCCCGCCTCGCCCCGCGTCAAATACCCGTGCCCCAATACCCCGCAAGGCTTCTACGCCCCTTCCACTCGATCAATCTGCGATTCTACCCCTCATGCCACGTTCCCCTATTCCTCGGTCGCCGTCGAGGAGACCAAGAACACCTCAGGCTTTGCAAGTCCATCCATTTGGCCAGCCTCCACCTTATTCATCTGCAGAAAGTGCTCCCCAAGGGCCTCCTGGGTCTGATACAGCTATCGTGGCTCATGCGCACACTTTGGTTAATAGTATGATTACCTCTTCCCCCGCTCGTCCTAGTACAAGCTCCGGCTCTTATGTCATCAAGACAAACTGGGAAGATGCTAGTGACGATGAAGCCATCAATGTCGTGGCGGCGGGTGCCTCCGGGAGCCAAGCATTAGATGAGCGTACAAGTGCTATAAATGCCACCAATTCCAATCCAACGGATCCGAATCTTCCCTCTGTTATCTCGCATTCCCCTCCTGCTCCATCCATCAGGAGAAATAGACCTTCGAATCTCGATCTACCTCTGGTATATCTTGACACATAGTGCTCCCCTACTTTGCTGATTCTCTTGCCAGGCTCTACCCCTGTCGCCAACTTCGGCCGGAAATGAACGGACTGCTGATGGCCATAATGGTCCTGATTTGAACCCAACACCTGCGGAAGGTTATGAAATAGATGACGAGGACGAAGGTAATGGGGGTCAAGTTAGCTTAGCACAGATTCTCCTTGAGAGCCGGCTTCCGAACCTTCCACCAGTTGGGTCTAGACGCCCTCAACAACCGATTCTTATATCCACATCCCATCCGGTAGTGTCTGGTGACGACGAACCTTCCAGCCCAAGAGCCTCAGATGCTCATACAAACTCTGACGGTCATCAGAGCCTCTTGTCTCGTTCCCAGCGGTCCCACCGTCGACGCTGGTCTACCCTTATTAATGGCAATTTTGGTACCGAAAATGCATCAGGGCCGGCCCTGAATCCCTCCCCAAGCGCATCACCTAGAGAGACTCGTATTGGACGACTGGCATCATCCCGCCCGTCCACCGCTCCTCCGGAAGAACCACCTCCGTTGGCCTCTTTACCTGTTGATACTGGTTGCTCCACGCACCCGCCCCGCTCGTCTCGTTCGATGCAGTTCCTTTCCCGGATTCTAAGCAGCGCCTTTCACACGAAGCGGTCGGAAGACCATCTGAACTTTGATTTCAATGGGATGGACAATTCGAAGAAGGCGAGTGCCCAGCTTGCAATAAATCATCCACCTCCCAAGTTGGAGTTCGTCAAACTGCCGGGGACAAAGGGCGCTTTATTGGTAAAGGCTGTGGAAACTCCGAGAAAGAGGTAAGCGCGTCCGTCGTCTGTCGTTCGCCAGGCCCAATATGGCTTACCCATCTAGTTTTCTTGCCATCCTATGCGGAGAACATGGCGAGAAGGTTGAATTATTCGCAGGTACCTATCGTTCAGCACTCGGCCTGTCAAGAACCTTCATTCTACCTGACTCTCCCAAGTCCTTAGAGCTCCAGCTCCAAGGTGATGACCTGGTGGAAGTGTTTCTAGTATTCGCTCAAAACGTGTTTGGACTTGAACCTGCCACGGTCAGGGTACGAGAAGTCAGGATCGGTCGTGCAGAACGCCGTGCTGCTCGACGTCGGGCACGAGAACTACGAGCTACTACAGGGGCGGCGAATACGGCTGATCCAGAGGAAGAAGTCAATGTGAATGTGAACGTCTCTCTTGCAGTTGGGACAACTGCTGGCCGTGATCCTACATTCATTCCAGCTGAACATCCCGATGCACCACCAGATCAGAGACCCCCTTCCCCCGAACCCGGCCTATCAGCCAGTCAAGGGCCCGCAGACGAGATTTTGGCGGTGAGCGCCACTCAGATGGGGCCATACACAACATTTCAACAACTGGGTTTCTCTCCCAATTTCCCTTTGGCCTCAATAGCGGATGATTATATTATTCCTCCCACATATCCAGAATTCATAGATTATCGTGATTTATACGAACCTGAATCCAATGTTGACGCTGGCGGCAACACCGAAACGACCCAAGCCCAATTTTCTCCTCCTGGTCTACCTGTGCCACCGCCTATACCACCTTGTAAATGGTACTACCGAGATCCAAAAGGAGTTGTGCACGGTAATCTTTGTGCTACATTGTCCAAACTTCCTCTTGGTTGACCAGAATGCTAGGACCTTGGAAAGCCTCTCTTATGCAAACGTGGTACAAAGATGGCTTATTGCCCTTGGATTTGCCCATTCGACCAGAAGGAGAGACAACTTTTACCCTGCTAAGAGACCTTCGACTGCAAAGTGTAGATCCTACAGAACCCTTTCGCCCGAACCCCCCGCCTGTTACATCTCTTGCTCATAGTGTTTCACGACATAACAACGAACAACCCCTACTGTCCCCAATCTCCCTACTTGCGCAACCAAGCCACTTTGGGCCTCCGGCGCTTTTCTACTCCTCTCGAGGAGGTCATAGTACTGCCATCGTGGACGCCCGCGGACGGTCGGTATTGAAAGGAAGGTTGATATGGAGCAACGATGCCGTTTCCGAGGAACATGCCGGTCGGATGGGAGACGTTAAACGGCTCGAAGCATTCAATGTCAGTGATCGATCCGTCCTGGTAGCGATGAGGCAAGGAGGTCTGGAAGCTGTCGACCTTCGTGATGCCCTGCTGCGGCCAGCTGACGAGTCTAGGACGACCCTGCCTACGTTCAATCCTGGGATATACACTACCAGCAGGCGTGCGCCATTTGTGTGGAAGATTGGGACGCCATTGTCTCCCTCACTCATATACACTAGTCCACCCGAGGCTAGTAAGAAATCAACTGCAGGACCTGTCAAGACTTCTGGTGGTAAGTCCGAATCTCCCAGCGATCCAGGTGTCGATTATCAGGAAGAGGTCGTTTTTCTCGGACGGAAGGATGATGAACTCTACCTATGTGAACGGAATGCGACATCCTTCAGAATTTTACGATTGTGTACACGGCCATCATGACACTCATTTACTCGTTCACCATGCAATACTTCGGATTGACAGTACTTGGTTACCCATGGCTCCTCCACATTTAATTGCCGCATCAATATATCCACATTGCCATTATATCGCGTCGAGCATAACTAGTGTACCTGTATAGATCAATCTATTGACACTTCGTATGTAAGTGCCTCTAGAGCGTATTATCATTCCGGGATCTACAACTTGGCAGCCACCTTGCGCAGTTCGGTCTTGAGAATCTTGCCAGTAGATGTCTTCTGCATCGAGGTAAATAAAGCCCAGATCAAGATATAAGACAACACACGGGCAGCTCCTGCACAACAGTGATCCACTCGGGGCAAGCAAAACCTGGCAGTCGGTTTTTTGCATGCTGCTTGAGCACTCTTTCAAGGTCATGATGTCTTCCCTCCCACTGGTGGGCGTGCTGTGGATGGAGCGTGACGAATGCCATGGGGCGCTCTCCCCATCTAGGATGTTGACGAGCCACTACGGAAACTTCGAGCACGTAAGGATGAGTAACAAGCTCTACAATATGTTTTCAGCAACTTCCAACCATCAATTACCGTCGCTCACCTCGTTCGATTGCCAAACTTGACGCGTTCTGTTATCCAAATGTTACAACGATCCTTACATGTCGTATGACTGCCGATATCTCACCTCTCCTCCTGATATGATGATATCTTTGTTTCTATCCATTATGGATATTGTTCCATCAGGATTCCAGATTGCAAGGTCACCAGTATGAAAAACGCCTCCTTTGAACGCTTTGGAGGTCGCTTCTGGATCATTGTAATACTTGGAGTGGGTAAGGTCGAGGATAAAAGAGAATACATGAATCTGTACCTCTTTCATGACAATGTTTCCCCTCGTCACTATCTCTCCAAGCGTCTTTCCATCCCTAGGGACATCTACAAGCTTTCCCTCGTGTCCCTCTTTGGTACTTACGACTCTGACACCTTCTGCTGTCGCAAAGGCTTGGCCTTGACTTGCCATCAATTTAGACCTTTGATCCAGCGACAGTGAAGACCAGGATGGTTTTGCATAATTGCGAGTAAAGGGACCGTAGGTCTAGCGGTTGAGGTTATTGGTCAAAGAATGACGCGACAAAATATCTTACCTCTCTGGTAGTCGTCAGTGTGGGCGCAACAAGAATCACACATGACTTACGTTAAGCCGTAGACGTGTACGGGGGCAATACCCTTCTTCTCGAGTCCAGCAATCAAATGAGGCGTGGGTGCGGCGCCGGCTGGGTTATGTTGAACGAAGAGCGACGATATTTTGTGCCGAAACATACCGACGACTGCAGTCACAGGCTGCGGTAGTTTTTCCGCAGACGGATCGGTGATGATGCCAATCTCGAGGCGGGTTTAAATCAGCGATAGCTAATCCAAAGGTAGCTCACCTGAACGGTCGGTGCACCGCAGTAATGGGTGACACGAGAATGGATTAGATGTTGCCATATTTGAGTGTAATTGACTGTCCTGAGCGTGATCTGCAGCAATTTCAATCTCCAGTCCCTCCACTGAGCAGCCGCGCAAACCTGAGTTGCAAAAGCGAACACATTCGCCCAAGGGAATGTCCAGCCAGCGGCGTGGAACATGGGGAGAACCCTGGATTTCCGTTAAAAGATACCTAAGCGTAACGTAAGGTCGAGGGGTACCAAAGGTAGGTTGATGTATGGTTCAACCTGATTTTGCAATTTAAGATAGTTTAATTGATAAGAAGAAATACACCAACTGGCATTCATGAGCATTTGCTATGGCTGCCAGATAGGACCCTTGAGACACATCAGCTGGAAAAATCATAATCAAGCAGGCTTGAGCTTCTACCTCTCAGCGTGGTGAGGACTCCTTTTGGCTACTCTTTCGATTGAGTCGATATAGGAGCAAAGGAAGGGCGACTTACTCTTCCCGTTGTTCCAGACCTAAGGATAGTTAGATACCTCTCAAATGAAATGAATTGGGAGAATAGCACGTGTAACATAGAACAGCGGCCGCATTCTCGTCTGCTTCAACATCTAAACCTTGCCAACCTCGTTCCTGGCTGAATATCCGGCCCTCAGCGAGGAAACTTTCATAAGGATCCCCTACTCTCCCAGTGTCTTTAGAGACAACATAAGGTACTCTGGTTTCCCTGATGAGGTCGATGTACTCATGGTCCACAAGAATAATTTTTGAACCACTATGCTCTAGGATATAAGCGACTTCATGAGGTTTGAGACGCGTGTTAATTGGGCATAGGATAGCACGGGCAGCGAGGACCCCGAAATGTGCATCTGCACAATGACGTTGTCACGATTTCCTATAGTACTACGGTTGAAGATTCGAACCTGCTATCATGGGCCTAGAACGGATGAGACGGTGAAAGTGTGGAGTGGCCTAACATACGAATTTGGTGCGATAACAGCAACACGATCCCCTGGCTCAACGCCAGACTTGACAAGCGCATACGCAAGGTTCTGAACGCGTTGTGTCCTGGTACAATTGTATCGAAGGTGAGAAAGGAGATGAAGAGACGCACCAGACTGCGAATGTATAGGCAACCGGCTGGGGCGTGTTGGGATGGGCAAGTGCGACCTTGTTCGGGCGTATTTCAGCGGCACGAAGGAGGAAGGAAAGTGGATTCTAGAGACAGGCAAACATATGAGAATGACAGAATGACACATAGTGATTAAGACGAGAAGTACAAGTGGGTGATAATGAGTCGGAACATTATGAAGGTCTTGGAGTCGAAGGAGAGGGTTAGGAGGGGGGGAGCTATGTTCAGTAGGAGAGAATGCCATATGGTTCACTCTGGTCACAACGCCACCCGCCATCATTCCGTACTCCGATAGTCAGCCTCCACATCTCAAGTACTTTAGGAAGTCCCGATGTCAGCCTTCTCCCACAGTTCCTCTAGCTGGTCTTGACGCTCTGCGAGCAATGAAACCTGCCACTCTTTTAGTTTTACACTTCGTTCTAGGTGCCTGTGGTCAGTTCACCTGCATCCCCCTCGATTGCACCTTTCTGATCCCTCCCATTCCAGGCTACCAGAATGATTGGCTTAATATTGAATACCTCATAAAGTACTCCACAAATTCAAGCCATACGAAAGCATCTACACAAGATGCCCAGAACACCGTAGTGAGGCTGGCGCAAGAAACTGCCGAAGAGGGACCTTGGAGTAAGCAAGCCATTCGTTCATGTACCTATTAGACCTGATTGCATTCAGGCATCAAAAATTCCGAGACTTTGCCTCCGAGTAACGATCCTCATGATTATCTTAGCTGGGCTCCTTAGTAGGCCCGACCTTGGTATGCTACATATACCATGCTAACGCGAGAACAGCCACTGGCCCAATTGTAATTGGTGTGAGGACGATTCAAGTTTCGATTCTGGTATTGGTCCGAACAACCTGGTGTCACCAAGTAATTTAGGCCGATCAGATCTACCTAGCCACTTGCCCTCCTACCCTCCCCATGGATTGGGACGTTTATTCAGAAGAGCAGCACTTTATAACCATGGTGCTATAGAAGCGACAGCTTTTTCGGAGTTACCCATGTCAGCTCCAGACACACCGATTCCACTTCCGACAGATCCACCCGGCCCAGATACCACAGCTCCGACGCCAGCGCCCGGCGATGAGGACGCTAGCTCAAGCATCACTCCAGCAACTGACGCACCGTACCAAAAAACCTCAGCCAACCATTCGAACCCCACCAAGACGTCCAAAGCTTCATGTACGCACTCGCCGACGACCAGTATGGCGCCCAGCTCCAGTAAGTGAACAGCATGAAGTAAGATCACCCAATGTCTTATGTCTTCATGACTAGCTTGGACAACGTGCCCATATGTTGTGCGCGATGGCGTTGTCAATCCTGACGTGAGGACGCTCCGTGGGCCTGAAGCAATTGTTAGAGCTTCCGAGGCTTTTCTCTTTAACGCAATTGCATATGGACTCACCCGGTCCTCACAATTTGCCCAGAACTGCGCTCGCTTGCTCAATTTTTTCTTTCTCAATCCAGAAACTAAAATGAATCCCAACATGAACTACGGCCAGATTGTTCGTGGCCCTGGCGCGAAGGGCCGCCAAGGGACTTTTACTGGAATACTCGATTTGAGAGGAGTGATGAATATTGTAAATGGTGACTTCATGCTTCGCGCGTTCAACCCTGCGGAAACTACAAGCCGGTATAAGGAAACAGCCGACGGACTACGAGCCTGGATGTCTGATTATCTTACTTGGTTAGGCGAGAGCGAGATTGGCAAGGTTGCTGAATCACGACCCAAGTATGTCTTTGTTTCTATTCTACTATAAAGATAACTCACAGGTCCGAATAGCAACCATGGCACTTTTTACACTTCGCAGATTGCCGCTATACATACACTTCTAGGAAACACCAAGGCTGCCATTGATGCGCTGAATAAGTTCTTTCAAACAACGTTTCGTGACCAAATTGCGTCTTCCGGAGAGCAACCGTTCGAAGCGGTACGCACGCGTCCTTACCACTACGCATGTTTCAACCTTGAGGCATTGATTGTTAGTATTTCTTTCCAATATTCACCCGAACTTGTTATGACAGTACTCATAGGCGATTGCCAAGCTCGGAGACCAGCTCGGCTTGAACTTTTGGACCGCAAAAACCAAGTATGGCGCAACTATACAAACTGCCATTGACCATGTGGTGAATGGCGATCCGAAGGGTGAAAACCCCGGAGACTGTGTTCCCCAAGTAGCAGCTGCGGCTGCTGTGTTTGGGGACTCCGATGGGAAATACGCGGCATACCTTAACAAGTACGCAACGGACTATAAGCGTGCCGTGTTTTGGTTCTATAACCAGCCCGAAGCAATCTCCCAACGTCAGGGAAAGCGACAGGCGAGAAGTGGGGAGGAGATCCCAGAAAACGGCGAGTTTGAATGCCCGTCCGTTTTTGCAAGAGACGATAGAGTTGAGATAGAGGATGGTATCTTTGTGACCTGTGAGCTGCTCAGGCCGTTCTATAGTACGTAGACACAAATAAAGAAAATGCAGTAAACACACATCAAACAGTGCTTCTGCTTCTCCCTTCATTACTTCCTCATGGCTGATTCTGCCGCCGGTTCTACGGAGAGATCTGTTCAAGTGAAACTTGTCCTTCTAGGCATGTATCAACTCTCCTTATTCTGTTTATTAGCTTCATCTCTGATCGTCAACTTCAGGAGAGGCTGCCGTTGGCAAGTCATCCGTTGTGTTGCGCTTTGTAGGCATCTTTGCAGAATGTGTTGGCGTTGCCCTTCCTAATCCTTCACTTGTTCAGGTCAACAACGAATTCCAGCCCAACAAAGAGCCCACCATCGGCGCTGCATTTTTGACGCAGAAATGTCGGCTCGACGATCGCGTCCTTCGTTACGAGATATGGGACACCGCAGGACAAGAGCGCTTTCACTCACTCGCAGTGCGCAGCCCTTTCCGTTTCTCACACTCTTGTCTCTCAACCTTGTCCGTAGCCTATGTACTATCGAAATGCTCAAGCGGCAGTGGTTGTATATGATGTAACCAAATCATCCAGTCTTGAGAAAGCCAAATCATGGGTCAAGGAACTTCAACGGCAAGCCAACCCGAACATTGTCATTGCGCTGGCGGGGAATAAGGTCGACCTCGTTCAACCCTCAACATCGTCTCCCGATATTGCTACATCTTCCGAGGATGACGGTGAAGCCGATGACGCTACTGCTACACCTGGTGAAACACCTTCTCCGGAGGGAGAGCCAGAGACACCCAGACAGGTGCCCAGAGAGGAAGCCCAGGCATATGCAACTGAAGCCGGTCTCTTATTCTTTGAAACCAGTGCCAAGACGGGGGAGAATATTGTCGAGTTGTTTACAGAGATCGGTAAGTTACTACATACATTTATTCCAGCTAAAGTCTAACTACGTTTTAGCTAAGAAGATTCCAATTGAGCATATACTGGCTGCGTCGAAGGGTGGCTCTAACCGCTCTGGTGCAGCTGGTTCTCGCTCTGGTGGCACAAGGAATGATAATGTCAACTTAGGCGAGGATCCTGCCAAGTCCAAGGATGCTTGCAATTGCTAAGGATGGGTACCTTATAAGACATTTTATATTACTTCCTCTGTTACCTTATATCTTCTGCTCTGTGTTCAAGGCATGATACTTCATTACTCCTTTCGATCCCATACGTCATCATCTGTGGTTGTAATTTTGGAACCTTATTTCTAGAGGACAAATGTCAGGAGTACTATGGTCCATTCGGTGAGTACATGGTCAATCAGCGTAAGGAGGCGGACGTGTAACAGGCTCCGGCTCATGAGGGTCTGGAATCAGATACGGAGGTGGTGCGTGCCCGTGTGATGGTTGAATCCCATCTGATGGTTGAATCCCATCTGATGGAGTATGAGGTGGCGGTGGAGGGGTTTCAATTGGGTATGTAGCAACCAACAACGGTGACGAATGCGCTGGAGATGTGTGCCTTAACTGCGCTGGACAATGATATTCGGAGTCTATGGAAGGGGGTGGATCCGAAGGATCATCTATAGCAGGTGGGGGAGGTGGATGATCTTCGGCAATGACAACATTCGAGCCATGGTCAATTACAAGGGCTTCCATAGTATGGTTAGGTGGGTGAATGTCGGTCAAGCCCGTAAAATCTGTGTCGTGGCTCGTCATTTCCATTGTTGGTGGAGGAGTCGAGCGTTGTATATCATCCGTATGTCCGTCGAACTGTTCATCAGCGGCGAAACCGAAATCGAGACCTTCCCCGACAATAATTAGAGACTCTGGCATCGAATGGTATAAATCATCCTGAGCCGTTTCGGGCATAATGATTTCGGACTCTGATTCTAGAAATGTCGGCAACCGAGCAGATGTCGATGCTTCCGCCTCGGATGATGTAAATGGCGGTGGAGCATCGCGTTCTTCGAAAGGCGGAGGTGCTCCAGAAAAACTGGGGCCAGCTGCAGATTCGGAGTAATGGGGTACGTCCGCTTCAACATCCTCATGTCTAACCGTTCTCGTGGGAGGCCGGTCATGCTTCTTCTGATACGCCTCGTCTAGCGATGACGCTACCTCTGGCAGGGGTGCAGAGGGTGGAAGCATCGTGACCGGGATGGACATGTGGGAAATGCGCTCGGTATGACTTTTTATGTCAACGAAAGCGACGCGAACGTTGATCCTAAACGTCACAGAATGCAGAAGAGTTGATTGCGTTACGGAGGCCCCTTCCGCATCACTTTCCAAATTCTCGTAATCAGTGGCCTGCGAATCACGCTGAAATCTCGAAGGGTGCGCATATATATATGGTTGATGAAGTACTTGACGTAGCTTGATATCACGGGAGACGTGAAACCGACAAGTCGCTCCTGACTGTGCAATGACAGTGCGGTATGAGGAGCCAAGGAATAATGGGGATGCAGGACCTTTAGATACGTTTGAGGTTGACAATGCGTTTGCTGTCATGGAAGGGCCATCGGCTACGTCCAACCCATCGATCATGGGTGGGGGAAGATCATCGTCGAAATCCAACTCTTGGTCGTCACCATCCTCTCTCTTGACCTTGATAATGCGTACAAGCTCCGTCCGAACATTGCGTAGCCGTAATCCTTTATCTAGAACGAGCTCCCTACGGGGTGGAGGTACAGTAATATAGATTGGGATGGGTTCCCCGACTTTGAACGTGGTTCGAGGGACCTGCACAGAGACCCTTGCCGGATGTTCGAGCACGAATGTTTCTGGCGAAGGAAAAAGTGAATGGGAGTGCGACGTATATCGTCGTGTGTGGACGACCGTACTCTTTGAGTATGGCGCAAGAGAGTCATCAGAAGCATGCAACGTCGCTGTAAGAGTATGCGACAGGCTGGAGTGGGGGGTTTCTATCGATTGCGGCGTATCCGGAGTCAATGGGATTGCGAAGGGAAGGCTGGATGGTAATAACGAGGAGTTTGGTCCCGACTCAAAGAGCACGACCTGGGACGAGGCGAGTTCTATTTCCCGTAGATACGCAGACTCGCAGGTGCGAAGAGTGACAACACTTGAACGTAAAACGCTGCTCAGGCCACTGCGTTGGAGAATAAAACAGTCGGCTTACACTTTCGACCATCGTTGGGGTTCGGTATCCTTAATTTGAATCTCGCCTTCAATAGCGGCACGTTCGCCCTCAGCTCCCAAGTAACCCTTTTGGAAGTTAAGGGAGCCGGTCGGTGGGACTAGGAGTAGCTGAACAGAATTGGAATGAGAGGCAGACTCGTAAAGTGGCGGTGGAGGATGGTCAGCCATGGACGCACTGGAATTATTGGAACAGGCTACAGTACATTACTTGAAATCATTCTACACGCGCAAGGCTCTCCAACTCTCCGAACATCACAGCATCGTTCAGCACCTCTCGATGCATCAACATCTCCCATGCCATCTCCCGATGACCTCCCAGAAGCCCAGTACCCCTCTCCGCTCCGCTCTCACCAGCCTCTCCATACCCCATCCCAAATGCTAGTGTGGGTGCCGTCGTTGGACCGGTGTCAAATGTATCCTCCTCATCATCCAATATTTTCATCGCCTCGACGGCACGCCTTGTCGCAACCATAAGGTTCTTGTGGTCAGGGTACCACAGGAATTTGCGAATCATTCTTAACATCACGCCCTTGAATCCTAGCTTGCGATCCATCTTCAACGCACGTTTTAAGGTCGGTGGTGCCAGGAAGGCCAAAGAATAGATGGACATAACAATCTTCTCGACGTAAGCCATCCATACTTCCCTCACAATAAGCTGGAAGTCAGCGTCAACGACTGGAAGCCGATAAACCAACGATTCAAAAAGTCGCCGGATCGATGCTTGCGAGACGGCTTGTGAGATGACTTGACGGTTTGAATCGATTTGGCTCATCCTTGTGAATACTTCGAGCGCCGTGTCAGCTAAAGAAGGTGGTTTGAGTGATCCAGTTAGCTGCACGATAGCATAGGGTGAGACTGCTTCTGAAGGGTCGACTAGATACGAGGCAGCTAAGTTAAAGGCTTGCTTAGCTGCAATTTGCATGGTGGATGACCGGCTGATTTGTATCAGATCTATGAAAGGCGCAATGTTGATTATCGTGTACAAAACGTCCTTGCGCAGGGCAACGAGGTCACCTAGCGACATGGCCGATGATGCTGGCTTGGGCTCACGCTCTTGTTGTATCGTGGAGCATAACTTTAAAAGGATCGGTAAGGTCCTATCATGTTGGCATATGTATTTGGCGTTGTCAAAAATGAGCGAAAAGTTGCGCAGCAGATTGGAAATAACAAGGATCACGTTTGCGGGCGGTTGGTGAGGACCCAGTTCGGAGCGTTTGGCTGCGGCGAATGGTCGACTCTCGGCATCAATAATCCTGTTCATCAACTCCCGATTTGTTACAAGCGGCGCATCATCCACTGACGGAGTGGGTAGAGGGTTTTGTATGGCGCCAAATGCTGTTTCCTCGAGGAGATCGAGGATCTCCTCAAACAGATCGGGGCACTGCATAATGGGAAAACCGGTACCTTGAGTCGGACCTCGCATGGTCGACAGTAAAGTTAGCGTGGTCAGTGCATATGATAATTCGGTCCCTAGTCGGGAGCGAAGAGACATGGTGAGAGCTTCAATGTCGATAATACCCCAATCATTGATGTCCCGAAGCGGGCGAATTGCAGCATTTGAAAATTGTGCTTCAATAACTTTCAAATCTCGACCACCGTGGGTGTCAACTTCGCGTGCGAGAGGCACGTATTCAGTCTTTCGGCGGATGGGTTGGCCCGACTGGGTAAGTGATATCGAAGCAGGTTTTTGACTTGGCTCCGTAGAAACCCCTGCGGATGCTGGAACAGCCTTGGTGGAGGGTACCTATAAGCGATAATGTTTGCACTGTTACACAAGCTACGCGAGTCATAGCTATAAACCTACACTATTGCCTTCGAGGGATTCTGAATAAACGAGACGCGATAATGAGCGTAATCACTTATGCGAAATTTTGGGAACTACGTACCTGTCTTCTGCCTTGCTCGTTTATTGCTTCCCTCTTCAAACTCCATTTTGCGCTTGATACCCTGCGCGTCTTGGTCAAGTAGATTTTCACCTAGGTCGGAGGCAGTATCTGGCAGCGGTATAGGCGGTATACCGTCCGCTGGAGTGACCGAAGCAATATTACTTGCAGGAAGACCAGGCTGGGGATTGAAGTTGGCAGACGACGGCCTTTGTGTGGGTATAACAGGAGTGTGGCCTGGTTGTGAGGGCTGGGCAGTAGGATTAGGTGGCACGTGTACGCCAACCCCAGGATTACCACTTTGTCGCTGCATCTGTCCCGCGATGCTTTGTTGAGTTATTCCAGGCACGCCTTGCATAGGCCGACCTTGCATTGCGGCACCGGGGCTAGCCTGGTTTTGAAAAGAGGCACCCTGCATACGCGGAGCCATTTGCATTCGTCTTTGATGCTCCGGCATATTGCGCTTGTACATCTCTTCAAATGGAAACAGAATAGCCATGTAATACTGACTCAACATGTTTGCAACAGAGGTTGAACCGTTGGCCTGAGGTCGTGGAAACTCCTCAGGCAGCTCAAACTGAGCTGCAATAAGGCCCCAGCCATTTTTGCTCGATATCTGCGGAATAAGCACAGGATACAAGATTAGGAATGGAGACGTACGGCCTGACCACCACCATTGTGCTGCACGAGATTCCAGAGCCTAAAAAGGTTGATATCCTTTCCGGCAAGGCGGAAAGAGCCAGTTTCTGACGAAGGCTCGATGAGCTTCCATGGCGAGTTTGTGTGATCGTAGTTGGGTATTGACACGCCAGTTAGTGTAGGGGGGAGTGGAGTGTTGCGCTTCGCCATAATACTTGCGAGCCCAGTTAGGAAAACCTGCTGCCTTTGCTTCATTTGAATGGCAGCTTGCGCGGGAGTGGGTGCTGTGCTCGACTGCGGCATAGCAGGGTCAAGGAAAGAGGAGTTGACAACGGCATTAGAAGCAGAGACCATCGCATGATGGCTCGGATTTTGGAAGTTTGAGGGGTTATTTAAAGTGCCATTCAGGAGATCAGGATTGCCTGAGGGGAAAGTGCCAGGATTCATTGCCCCAAGGTATGATGCCGAATTTGTTCCGCTAGATGATTGGGGCGCTCGGTTGCCTGTGGCTAGCCTGGCGTGACCCATCGCGTTAAGGGCGGCCATTTGCTTGGCCGCTTGTGTCGGATCCATGTTATTGAAAAAGGCAGCCTGGGAGGAAGCGTCAAACTGTTGATGGGGCGCTGAGAAATTTGACAGGATCGATTGTTGCCTGAGTTGATGGCCATTCTGGGGACTGTTATTATAGTCAGAGATAAGGAAAGGAGAAAGTGGAAACCTGATACGAACTGCATTCTGAGCCGACAGTAGTGGAAATTGTTGCGGTTTGCGGTTCAAACAACCGGCGTTCAAGGGCAATGCCATCACCTACTGTGACTCTGCAACAATTGCGACTTTTCAAACCACGCCCAACTCCTCATTTACACCTGAACAATGATCTATAATGCCCTCAACATCATGCGGTTCTTTGATGTTCACTATTCCACCTCCTCCCGGGACGTGACGTGACGGCAGTCAATCACAGGGGACCTGGCAACCACTGCGCACCCCAGACCTCTTCTGGCTAGAATGTCGGAGATTGACCAAATTTTTGCCTCCAAAGGCAGAAAAATCCCCCCACAAGCACGATCTTCTACATCGTCCACCTCCACCTCTCAGACTTCCAAGAAAAAGAAGGCTATAAATAAGACGTCAGAAGCCTCCCCAGCCGCCAATATCACAAAACCATTCGAGACGTCAAAATTGGAGTCCAGAAAACGGCCGCCTCCCGAGACTGTCATTGATTCATCGTCTAAAATCACCCAAACCAAGCGCTTCAAAGTAGATAAAGACATCAAGGCAAACCACAAGGCGAAAGCTCCCAAAAACTCAAAAGAATGCGACGAAGAAACAAGGTTCAATGATTCGAGAGGAACCGGGTCTCGTAAGTTGCACCGGTGTGTTAACGATGTCTCTGATTCGATGCAGGGCGAACTACTGAGGAAGGGTGGCTGATTTACAAGGAAGACGAGCTAGGTATTCGCGAAGATGGGGGTGGTAGGTTTGTACTCCTTCTTCCGTTCCACGTATTGATTTCTCGAGTAGGCACATCTCTTTGCCCATTTGATTGTAATTGTTGTGAGCTTTCCTCCTTGCATTTCTCCCTCTGTTTCTTTACCGGCCGTATGGTTACCTTCAGGTTTCTGATATCCATGGCTATGTCCCTTATGCTACATATTTCATGCCTACAACGACTTTAGGGAAGACACTGGCCTTGTTAACTCTTGCCATAAGCAATGCAGACTTAGCATGTCTGAACATGCGTACGTCATGAGGCGTCCTTTGTTCGCAGCAAGAAATGAAAGGTGATAAACGGATCCTTTCTCAATGGCTTGAAGATATACTCCCGAGCCGCTCTACCGTAGGCACGTGGAGTTCAAATACGAGCCAAAATTGAACACCCCTTGAGAATTATTCTCATACTCGCTAACCGATTTCAGGAAGCGAGTATCTTGAAAGTACGGAAACATGTCTGGCAGTCTCATGTGAGTGGATTGTTAGGTTCTTTGCCATAATAAAATTTATTTCGAGTTCTTTGCGCGATGTGTACGTACATTCTATCGGCTCTATCGAAGCCTCTCAACCCGCCAACTGGCTTTGGTTTGCAGAGGTCAACATGTAGCCAAGACAAATTTACCCAGGCTCGGTAGTTTCTGTATCTTATTCACTTCAGGAAATGATGCAGTAATTCATTGGGATACATGCGATGTTTTAGAGCTTGAAATATATTAATCGTCATCATCATCATCATAATCTACCAGACCAGGTCGTTGGGGCGCATTCGTTAGCTCTTCGCCAAATGGATCCGTTGCAACGGCCCTCTGCACTTCCTCAATCTTCTTTGCTCTTTTCTGCTCGGCGACTCTCTCTTCTTCCGCTTTTTTAGCAAGATACGCCTTGGTACCAGGCACTTTCTCCGGATTTTTACAGATTCGAAGTCTTCGATCAACTTCACGCACTGCCTCGACGTCCGGAGACTGTCCTGATGATATAATCAGGAATTTTATTGATTCAGCCAGGACCAAGAGGGATGATTTGACATCCAAGCCCATCTTCGCCTCTGCCCACCTTTCTGAAGCATCAGGTGCAGCCAGAGACAATGCAGCAAGCGCAATTTGTGAAGGTGTCCAGATGAACTCCGCATCTGTCAGCCGGGATGCCCTAACATGGCCAAGTGCGACATCAAAGACGGACGGGGGTATTTTCGTTGGACTATTCGGAAGATTCTCGGGAGGATTGTTACTAAAATAGAGTAACAGAGTGGTCCTGCTCACCTGGAGATCGAGCCACATTCCCCACAGTGCCCGGTGGGCATGCCAAACAGAGAACTCAAAGGCAAGACTTTGAGCAACCAAAAACTCCAAGTCAAGGACATCAGAAGACGTAGTTTTTGGAATATGAGATGCATATGCATCTATGGAGATGGGATTATTGGTAGTTTTTGTTGCGAGAAAAAGCGTGGTCAACCTATAATGCCCCTGTATCAGTATCGATGTGGAAGGTGCATATTTCGTCGTCCGAACATACATACATAACATTTTTGGGATGCCAATCCATCACTGTGTTCCTTAAATAAAAGCGCTTGAGGTAGGTGATGGCAGTCGCCTCTACTTCCTCGGGAAATCGAAACAAGGCGCACAATTGCGAAATCTTGCCAATGTAGAGCTTCACCAACAGGAGCTCCTCGTTGGCATCAAGGAATGACACATTAGCGGAAGAGCCTGTCTAACGCATTCACTTTCAGCGGACGATAGCAAGCAACAGGCATAGTTTACCTCTGTAGCCTCGAAATTCTTCCGAATGGCGGCAACGGCAGAGTGGTTTAAAGATTGTCTGATGTGGGCGAGCTTCTCAGGGGAATATCTCCAGTTTCTAAACTGGGTGCTGGCTTCGTATAGGGGTTTCCTAACTGTGATTGTGGCATCATTGCCTTCGTCCGGTGTGGAAGTCATGTTATGCGCATATGATATAACGTAACCTTTACTTTGCGTAGTCAACATCAACCACTGTTGTCCTTCCTCCATGCATTGATCCATTCTACAATTCGACCAACATTTGATTCAAGATCCTCCACTGTCTCGCTCTTCAACTCAACTACAACTTCAGCCTCATATGATGTTCGTGCCTCCTCCAAAACAACCTGCATTATCTCCGCTTCATTATTTTCCTGTATCTTCTTCAAAGGATAGCCGCTGCACCCAATCAAATACTGTCCAATGTGCTATGTCGACAAGTACAAACCGTTTTTCCAGCCTGTCCCACAGTTGCGTATGGTTGCAGGTTAAAACAACGACGAGATCAGGCCAACGTTCAGGGAACACTTCACATGTGTGCCAGTCGAGAATGACACCACCGCCAGTCACTATTGGTTCCAATTCGTCCAAAAGCTTTTTCAGTCGTAAGACAAATCGCAACAAGTAAGGCAAATAGTACTGACTCTGTCTTCGTCCGTGGTGTAACTTTGCCACTCCTCATCGTATTCTTCATATAAACTTTTCTCCTTAACCCATTCTCCGATGTTAATGTGTTTGAGAGGTATCGGGGACTCATCCACCAAGAGTTGAGAGTGCGTCGACTTTCCAGTACCAGGAGTGCCTGTGATAACAATGATGGGACCCTTAGCCATCGAGGAAGGTTATGATGGTGATAGTAGAATAAATCAGGACATAAACTCTCACGAGATGGTTCTCCGCTACCATGAATGACGACGACGAACTTGTAGCTGTCTTACCCGTCCATTATTCGAATGTCTTAGGGAAGAATGTTCAATTACACCAATTTCCACTGCGGACTCGCCCACTGCAAGCCCCCCCTTCGGCCACAGCAAGCGGGAAACGTATCTCCGCCAGGGTAAAGCCTAATGCACGAAGAACCGAGCTGCACGTACCAGCTGATACTCGTCCCGATTTGTGGAACCCTCAGAGGGCAACAGAACTTGGAGCTGCTCAGCTTGAGGATGATCGTGAAAAGAATCAGGATCAACGAAAGGGTAAAGAAAGGGATGATCAGGAGCCTCGCCTAAGTGAGGTTCGTCTGAGAAGTGAAGAAATACCGCAACACAATGCACACATGCTTGGTATACTCCGCGACGGTACGTTGTCGCAGAAGTTTGTGTTGTTTCCCTAGCATGATGATGCCTTCTAGGGCGCTTGTATCTTCATCCTATCAGCGAGCTACACCAGTTTCGACCTACCTTGACGTACCTTGACATGCAGTCTAAAAAAAGCAGACGATCGGCAACAGGGCCTGGATCTGATTCTGATTCTGACGAAGGACCACCCCCAGATCCTGATGAACTGACTGTTCCATCACCCCCGAAAGCAAAAGAAAAGAAACCAGTCGAAATGAAGGAAATCAGCGTTTCAACGAGGAAAACAGATGATAAGGGAACGGTAGTCGGGCTGTCTGCCGTGCGAAGAGAAATGTTACAAATTATTCGAGCTGAAGAGGACGAAGAGTGGGAAAAGTATGAGTATTGCGTTGTTGGGGTAAGGATTTACAACGTCATCACGAAAGTGGTTAATATTGACCCCTATTGGCTAGAGTGATGCGTCGGAGCAGGCTTTCGCAGCATTGTGTTCTGGGAATGATGAACCGTTGCAATGCAAAAGCGATATGGTCTCATTCTTAAATGACAGTTCGGGACTTTAGCGGGTTCAAAGTTCAAGCTGAACCTGACAATCCTAGAATACCTGAATGTATTCAGGAAGATAATGTCACACATTTGTGTCACGGGTTTCAACCGATACTTCTTATGGCGGGTAATGCCAATCGCGAAATCCATCTCTCCTGTGACTCCAGTGATACGGAACCCGAAACAGAAGATTCGTGTTCCTGGGATTCTTCTACTTTCCAACTCCCTCCGCTGCGGGACAACCAACATGATTTGGATATCTACGAAAAGGTGACGGCTATTATAAACCGGCTGGAAGACTGTACCATAACAGCTGTACAAGGGGTAAGTTCAAGCACAGCTCCGCGACCTCATTAATAAGCAGTTCAGGCTGAAAACGACGTCCCTGCTGAGGCAAATCTGCTTGTTGTGTACCTGAGAGGTTTTGCCACTCTTCCCCGTGACCAATGGCATTCCGAACAAGTAATGTCTGCATATAAGCGCATTGGTATGCATACAGCCCTATCATCGTCCTTTTTTCAAAGGAGACTTTCTTTTGTCGTAACAGTGCATATATCATTTGTCAACCGCTTGTTCGAAATCAAAAAGGCTTACCGCTTGATTGGGAGACAATCCCATCTCACCACGACTGGTAACCCATGCTGGGTCGAAGTGGTGCTTGCCCATCTTGGCCTGTTGTCCGTAGCTCTGGCAACTGGGGATTTACCAAAGGAGTGGGACATTCCGGCCACAGATAGCCTAGCATGGCATCAATGGGAGAATTGTGTGCTCGCTGCGGTTCAGTTGCCAGGTCAGCATATCTACCTTTTCTAGACTGGAGTGACACATATTCTAGGGTCATGGTCATCCATCTTCTCGGTGGTCACATCGCACAACTCCTCGCCGGCTGCAAAGCGACTTGCATTGCGTTTGTTGTTCTCTGTTTTTGTGCTGGGGAGACGTTTGAACCGCTACGACCCTTGGATGTATGATAAGTGCGGGTCTTGTACTTCCGATGAACTGAGGTCGTTTACCAGTCTCGGAGAAAGTTCTCCTCCAGAAAAACTTGCGGATACATGCTTGGAAGTGTTGCACCAGATGTACTTGAACATGGCCGATACGCGAACAACCGATCTTTTCGACGCCGTACATTGTTCTATGTCAATTGCCCTCTTCGCCGTTAGTATCATCAATTCATCTAGCTACGTTACACTGATCGACCGCCTTCCTCCAGAGTGCGAATCAGTCATCTAAACCTGAATTAACGAATGACCTCGTTCGACCTCGTAGCCTAGGTCTTCTTTTGGACGCGATACGATTTGTCACCACACATGACCTGCTGGAGCCTGTACCTTGCGTCGCATGCCCACGAGAAGCCATAAACCCCGGCTTGGCTGTTATCATGAGATGCGGTAACATTTTGCCGTGGTGTTGGCTCCTGTGGGCCGACCATCGCATAGCTGGTTTTGAGAGTATCATTTACCTGGTCAGGGCAAATATTCACCTGTACTGACTTGACTTAATTTTATGTACAGACAGTCACATGGTTGTACCACTGGGATAATGAGTTTCTGGTTGAAACCGATCCAGCACAGGAGTTGGCCCTCTTTATCCAGACGTACCCCGAGCTATCTTTACGCATACTACTGGTACCGTGAACGTCCTTTTATCCAGTAGCAACATTAAGGCCAGGATAGCAGGTATTATTGAATGCTACTAATTACTTAGATGAGCATGGAGACCACCTGCTGATTTCCAAGCCATTTATGATAGCTCTTGGAAAAAGTTGTTGGGCCGTTTGCAAGATCATGGAGATCGACATGGATACACGATGCTATGTGCCAAATCTGTGCAATTACATGTTCAGGATCTTTCTGCATCTTCATGGATATTCGAATCCCGAGGCATTGGTAGGTATGTGAGGCTAGGCATATTCATTCAGAAAACCTTGAGACTGGTAGTCAAGGAGATTGCGCTGGAGGCTCTTGTTCGGGTCGACCACCAAATGTTTCTCAGCCATCTCAAAAATATCTTGACGACATCTCCAATCCTTATGCAGCAGATCGCAGAAGATGGTATGATCATTTAATGCATATTCCTTCGCCCGCCACTGACATTCGTAGCTGTAACAAGGGCAGAAAGGTTTGTAGGTTTGGTCCTCCCTATTGCTCAGGATGACAAGTGGAATCAGCTTGCTTAGAAATATTCTAAACGAATCGTTTGAAAGCCAGTTAATCTGCGTTAGAATCACACTCAGCTTCCTTGTCGTCTGCTGGTATAATGGATACGAACCTAATGTTTCGCATGCAACCGCGTCGAATCTGCTAAACCTGATAGGTGACCTCACTTCCGCGATTCGATCTTTCAGCCCTGCGTCCTCTTCAGAGCTCCTCAGCGATCTTTTGACAGCTCTTACAATTATCACCTTTCACGCCGACTCGATCTTCACTATGAGTCACGAGAGGGAAGAAACTCTATGGGAGCTGGTAATATTAAACACCCAGAAGGAATTCTCTGTAGTTGGTAAGTCGCGAGCTCCAATGAGAAAAGTGTGTCAACGTTCAAGATTTAGGGAGCTTCGCAAACTACCTAGCGATGGACGCAGTCCGCTTGAACACGCTTCGGTATGCCGAGGCATGGGATTACCTGTCCAGTAGCCTTCTGGCAATCGCGCAGCATAAGTTTACTGAAAAGGAGGACCTTGCCATAGTCATTTCAGCTTCAGTTTGCTTTGCACTTCTTCGACTGTTGGAGGTTGGTTTACCCGTTTGTACGTGTGGCTTCTGGCTGGCGCCCTCCTAACTAATGGTTTAAAGCCCAGTTCATAGCTACCTCTCCTTGGACTATCAGCCTGGTACACCAATTACAAAAGGTGCTGGCATATGATGAGGATGATAATGATATGTACTTCCACACACTTTGTCGCCACATAGACAAGATCGGCGCGCGGCTATACCGCAAGGTTTAACCCATACATGTTCACTAAAGAACACCCATCCTCACTACCGTTTCATAGGTAAACCACCTGCTCCAAACCAAACACGTGGATGGCGGCGAGGCCTCTACGGAACGAGTTGAAAGACATGAAACAAAGCTCCTATATCGACACTGGCGTGCCCATTCCGGTTTGTTGCTAATCCCATGTGTTTCCGAAGCCCCCACGTCCTCTCACAGAGGCGAGTTTTGAAGTTGTCATTGTTTGGATGTTGTTGCAGGGCAGGGTATAACTGTGTACATAGTACAAACGCAAAATGTTGACAGAAAAGTATGTGATGTCCCATTATGTGAGATGAGAGACGATGCACGATAAGCTGCTACATTACATCACGGAACCGAGAACTTTGAGGGCCAATGCGCGGAGTATCTAAATGCCGGGTAAAGGGCTTGCATTAGTGGTATGAACGAGACTCACCTCAGCTTTCTGCGTAGCTCCGAGTTCACTGAAAACTGCGGCAACGCTCTTGCCCTTGGCGTCCCTTATCGCGCCAAGACGGTTGCCAGCATACGCCCCAAGCATCATGCCGGGAACGTTAGCGACAATGAATCCAAGTCCGCCGCCGCAGGCAGCACCTATCCAACTCCATACAGGTGCATGTCTTTCGACTTCTGGCCGCAATAACTAATAATGCATTGTAAATTTATACCCGTGCAAACATCACTCATAAATACCTCATCGAACACGTCAGCGAATACGCCATCAGGGTCAGGCTGCACATTGTCAGGCTGCGGACCTGCGGAATCATTTGGGGCACCGAACGTGCTTGCGAATTGAGTGAAGAAATTGCGTGATGAGCTGGGAGAATCTGTTCTCTCTGAGCGAGCACTATATAAGGTGTCATACTCGCGTCGGCGCTTTGGGTCGGATAACACGTAATATGCGTCTGCTATTGCCTGCCGGAAATCATTGTCAGGATATGAAAGACCGGGATAAACATCGCTGACACCTGAAATCTCTGCGTCGCGGTCCTTCTTTCCTCCACCGAAGCGTTAGCCAGTCTGTCGGGATGTGTCCTGTTACAATCTGGTGGTCAGACGGGTCAGAAGCAAGGAAATGAAAATGGACGACTTGAGAGATTCTCGCTTGTACGCTTGTCGTATTTCATCCTGAGAGGCAGCCTTTGGAACATCGAGGAGCTTGTAATAGTCGGGAAAATCGGACATACTTCAAGTTGAGGAGAGAAGGATAAGTATGGCACATGTGACGTCACAATTATACAGATTACGGCTACATATTTTATATACGACGTGACCGAAGATCCCCTTCAGAGACGGCCCTCCTACTCCTCGTTGACGCTCGTCGGCCGGGGCCAATATGTACCGCTTCACGTGCTGATCTGCCTGGGAGGGAAGGGGGCGGGGCTGCTAGCGTGCCCAGTAATAATGGCCTCAACTTAAAGCCCCTACCAAGCTCTTGATCGCTCAGACTGCTCGAGGAAGGCTGTGCGATGCCAGGCGATGCACCAGGCGACGGAGGCCCAGCTGTCTGTGTCAGCTTGGGATCTTGGCTGCTAGAAGTCGTAGGAACAACTCCACAATTAGCCTGGGTACTAGCAGACCAGTCCTGCGGTGGCATCATCGTATCTGCATCGCCGTTAATCAGGATGCTCATGTTTCAGCGCAAGGTATATCCTACCACTGATGAACGAAGGCGCATCCGGCTTAGTAGCCCTCAAAGCATGACTGCTGCGAATGTCTACAGGAGTGGCAAAAATATCTGTCGATGGTTCCCAGACTGTTTCCCCGCCAGTGGAGCGAGTGAATCTCTGCGTTCCATTCATGCTTATTCTTTGGGGAGAGATTCCACTGTCCGAAGTTTCAATGGGTGGTATCGATGATGGGAATTTACTCGGCGGTAACGACAATTCGCTCACACAGGTTTCAGAGAGTGGCCGCAAGGTTTCAGATCCATCAGAGAGTTGCCGCCCGACGGACGCAGGTTGGGCCCAGGGCGGCTCTTTGATATCGTCGTCCTGGGCGGAGAGGACCTTCAACGTACCGAACGCTCTGTCGAGGTCATGCTTGTGATGCAAGATTCTGTCAAGCGTAGTCAAGCTGGAACTTGGCTGCTGATCCACAGGGAAGTTGGAATGGAGCGGAGGATCGGCTCCGCTCTTAGAATGGTCTCCGAACCTTGGAGGGAGAATGCGGGAATGACCATGCTGAGGAAGAGGTCCGCCGCCCTGGGCGTCATTCACGACGACCGCCTTCTGCCCATCCACTACTTGGCGCACGCTCCCTGTGGCGCGGTCGGGTGTCTGAATACCGACCCTATGAGGTGAATAGGAGTCGGGTAATCTTCGAGGACCAATCCAAGTCGAAGGCATGGATATAGCGGACGAGCGACCATCTCTAGGTTGCGGGGAAGCTGCAGTAGGTTGGGTCGTTCCCCTGATGTCTTGGTAAAACACATTTACCAATGCGAAGATTAGAAGTATGTATAGCTGGGCCGCCACCAAGAATCGGCCTAGCGTCGTATCCGTGAAGGCTTGACCAATTTCCACCTGTAATACTAGGACAAGTCACTGGGTCACGCCGCTAGACAATAATTGACCACATACTCGTTGCTAGGTTGTTTCCGGCTAGGCTTATGCTTATTATCATGGCAGCGATCGGGGCAATATAATCTCTCAGCGCTTTCCAGCCCATACCACTTGGCACCTGTGACGCGTTTAGGGCAAGTTTCAAGATGAATAACCCAGAAAGAATGATCTCTATGATGGCATCTGCGACGAGTAACGGGCCTTGCATCGAAGGCGTCGACTGATGCCAAAGAATTCGTAGAATGGGCACAATCACACAGAGCAGAAGGGAGAGGCCTTTTGTGAAATTACCAAGCGATCCCCAACGGCTCCAGTCGCCGCTATGCAGAGTTTGGGGGTACGGTAGGGGAGTGTGTGCCTCTACTTGGGGCCGCTCAGCAATGAAGAGCCACATAGTTAAGTAGATCAGGCCCGTGCATGTGGCTAATGCGGTGTCGCGAATGGCGTCAAGTGGAGGGCTAGCTCGGACGGCTTCTATACCGTTCGCTTCTGCCAACGCTTTGCTCAAATCAAGGATGGCGGCGCCGAAAGTGAGGGACGAAGCTACGAAAAGGAAACAAACAGGTCTTCGAGAAAGTTAGTGTTGCGAGTTGCGAGCATTGTTACTTACAGAGACGCTCTTTTCATTAGAGTAAGGAAAGTGAAGGTACCGAAAGCCATGAGGCCAATAGAAAATAAAGGAACATCGCTGACTACGGAGGTAGGCTGGATTTGATATCATGAACTTGATTCATAGTTACATTTGGACCCTTACATACCTGTTGTTCTCGACGAGCCCAGTTTTTCACTGTGGTTATTGTCATGGGTACGACAAACGAAGGCTGAGATACACGAGGGCCTAGATAAATACGGAGAGAATAGGAATGCCTGAATAGTATTGTACATTCTGCATTGGGGCCAGGTGATGCTTCCACAGTGGTCAACCTATTCCTAGCCGCCGAGTTCTTCCACGCTAAACAAGCAGCAAGTGAAATTGCTAGTAGTTCATTTCAAAAAATAGTACAGACAGACATAGCTTTAACGAGCTCCCCAACTACTTTGAGTCATCGATCCGTTACCAGTCATCTGCCTCACCAAGAACATTCCCCTGCCCTCATCAATGCTCTTGGTGTTGCGCATTCCTATAACGCTCCTGGGTCTTGGCCGTCCCGAAGTAGTCGGCCAACTTGGAGAACCGCCGTTGAGTTGCTTTGTTGGACTTATGCTCCTTGTGGGGCTCAAACTTCCACCCGTAAGCTGCCGTAATATCCCCGATTCTTTTCCTGGATCTCCTGCTCCTGCTCCAAGTCCCGTGAATTGCCTTGCCAAAGTTGTGCCCGTGTTCTGCGCTATCAAACCCTTTGCCGCTGCGCCCATGGCAGGTGAAATCAGAGGTTTCGTTGTTGATGGTGAAGACACCAACATAAGCTAATCACTTTCAGACCAAAGCATTCAAGGGACAGAATGCGAACTTACGGAACATTCACGACACCACACTCCTCCTTCGCCGTCCGTCTTTGCCGCACTGTCCAGTCTCTTTCCGCATCCTGATTCAGCCTTCTTTTGCCTCTCATTGAGGCCTGTACCCCCAGCTCTCCCAATCATCCGTGTGTCAGACTTCTGCTGAGTGACAACGTCCTTCGCCTTCTTGCCTCCGCAAACCAAACATACCGCGTGCCACCGTGTTCCTTGAGGCCCCGGAACAACCCCACGTTCCATAGGGGATACGGGCATGTTGCATCCAGGACATGTTGTTCGGCTACCAAATCGGGGGACCCCTAGGTTGGCAGGGGTATGAACGGTTGTGGAGGGACGCTCATACCGACTGGAGGAGTGCGGAGTGGATGTGCCGGGACTTCCGCTCCCAGAGGAAGAGAGGGTTGAGTGGTTTGATTCTGGTGCATCCAACGTACTGGCAGCGGCAGTATTTTGCCCATCATTAAATTGTAGCTTGTTCATACTGGTTGACTTTGGAATGGTATGCTTTAATGGTGGGGCACACTAGAAACTGATGTAAGACAGGTCTTTTGCAACTGAAATCGGTGCAAACCTCTACATGGCATGGTCCCCCCTGAGCCTTGACGAACACTGCTTGTCCCTTTCCACTTTCTTTGAAGGTGTTGTCACAGACGGTGCACCTGAAACATTCAACGTGGTAGATTTTCGCTTTAGCACCCTCTTCCGCAGGTAGAGTCAGATATTTCCCTCCTTCCTTCCTGGAAAATAGTAGCCCGCCACATTTGGCGCACCTTTCAGATGCTGTCAGTCTGTGATTCTCCAAGTTTGTCGAGAAAGCAAAAGTGGTCGTCGTAGTCACTTTTGTGTTAGGCGACCTACTTGCAACAGGTATTCTGGACGGCGGTGTAGCCTTTGCTTCTGCTTTCTTATTTGGAGTATGAATGGGTGTCGTCACTTGGCTCTCCGTCTCCTCGATTATTACATCTGTCACATCAATACTGGCCGGCAGTCTACTTGCTTGTAGCCTGAAATCAATGTCCACACGTTCCAGTTCCCCATCATTCCTGTAAAGAGTCGTATTACTTCGAGTTGGTGACCCAGAATTGGAAGGCGGTGATAGGCTAGATAAATCCGATATCAGAGCAGGTATCTTCGAAGTCGATGGACTCAAAGAATAGGGGGAATCCAATGGGTTTGTGTGAGATTGTGGCTGAGATTGAGAGGAAGGGATCGGTAAACGGGAGCTAATGCTCATTCTGGCCTGAGTTGACAATCGCGAGACTTGTGACGGAGAGCTGGTTGTAAATGATTGAGCGAGGTGATTTAGCGGTGAACTTGCCGGTGTTGGGGAAGAAATTGATGATGATCTCATGAACCTTGATTTCATTTCTTCGATGGCTTCGGGTGTTGGTGCAGGATTTCCAGTCCCAGTGGTATGGTTGCGAACTGGAGTTAATATGGGAGTGGATCGTGCCGCGCTTGCCCTCTCTGGGCTGCCAGTAGAGGAGAAAAAATCTTCAGGTTCGGGGCTCTTGAATCGCTCTGAATGCCGAGAGTCACGACGCGGACGTGGAGACTCCTTTCCAATAGAACTTAGTCGTTGACTAAGCTCTTCGAGGGAAGGGCTGCCTTCTCGTGTATTCTTGGCTATTCCGAGACGTTGTTCGAGCTCTTCCAAACCAGGGCTTGCCTCGCGACTTTTTAACCCTTGTCCTGGTACAGTCAATGGACTAGAAGAGTCCATACCACCAAGGTTCCTCCGAAAAATGGGTGTGGGATGGGGTTTTTTCACAGGCGTAGATTCTTCTCGTTCAAAACCACGGTCTCTGCGTAAGCAGCTGTCAAAACAGTCTGGACAGGAGGGTCGGCCAAGAATGTCCACCATAGGTGCGTCGCCAATGTTCTTATGGCATCCATCACAGTTGAAACAACGTTTATGCCAGTATTTGTCAGCAGCATGTATGAATCCACCGTCAGACTTTAACGTCAAGACGGGCCGAGAACAGGTTGGGCAGGTGCCCTTAGAGCCACCGTTGGCTATGAAGCAAGGACGACAGAGGAAGCGGTTTTCGCTCGCGGCGTCAGAAGATAGAGGATCTGGGTATATCGTAGCATCTGGAGGAAAAGCAGAATTACAGATGACACAGGAAAATGTGGCAAGTGATTCTGTGGACTGAAGAACTGAGCCATAGACTTTGGCTAAAGTACTGTCACAAGGGGACAGAAGAATTCCAGCTTCTGGTACGGGACCTGTTTTCGTTGGCTTTAGTGGAACGACGATACGCGGGTCGGGAGAAAGGCCAGGTAAAACGGTGGCCGCGGTACTTGTTGAACTATTCTTAGATGGGGAAATCGGCATGTCCTTACTATGTTGCTTGATGGATGCGTTATTGACAGAGGATGCCGAACGATCTCTGAGGACATAAGTTCTCGACCATTTATCTTGGTTTTCGGTGCCATGCTCTTTCCATGATACTACTGGTGCTGTGGAATCTCAGCTGTGTTTTGTTAGTAAGGCTTCATGAGTACGGACCAACTGCTATTCCCCCACATTTGCATCGCTCTCCAGAGACAATATCGCCGCATCTACGGCAGAATCCCATCGGTAGGGGCAACAAGGAGTTTACGCTTCACGGCTATATTAACTTGAACCATGGGAGATCACGTGGTCGCGCCCTTAATTCATCATGTACTTAGATCTATTTCAAGAGGTGACTCAAGTGCTATATATGCTTAGATACGATCCAAATTGTCACAATCTAGCTGTCAATGGTTGCCAATCCACCCTATCAACCTTGTGGAAAGGAATTTCAGGCATGCTTTCGGGCGTAGTATAACGTAGATGTTCTCACTAGTTCAGGCTTCAAATCTTCAATGGTTGAAGCGCCTAAAAGTCTCATGCCCGTTATGATCTCTTTCTCAAGTATCTGAATTATCCTTGTAACACCGGCTGCGCCATATGCCTTGAAGGAAAGTCAGCAATTTTAGCCTCCCTTAATGGATCAGCTCTTACACCCTGCGCATATAGGAACGCTCTTCCAAGGCCGACAGCTCGGGCGCCAAGGCATAATGCCTTCAACACGTCTATGAATAGGACTCATGGTCGAATTTCTTTGCATAGTATCGCAATCTACTCACCTGTACCGCGATAGATGCCTCCTACTCGATGCTTAGCGAAAAATGAGATATGGAGTATGTTACGAACCGTCGATGTACACTAAAAATGGTCAATCTGCTGCCTAGCTGCAAGTCGAAAGGTTCGAACCTTCAAGTTTACTGAATACATCCGGTCTTTGTTTGCGTAGTCTATATAGCACTTCGATCGGGGGTAAGGAACTTATGAATGTAGAATGATTGTTCCTAGAAATGTTGCAAAGACTCACTACTCAAGTTGTCGTCCTATGTTTTGATATTGGATCAGCTACGGGGAAAGCATACTATTGAACAGAACTCACCGCCATGGTTTGATATGAGGATGCCGTCGACGCCCGCTTCAGCCGCAAGTACAGCATCCTGAAGGCTAGTTTATAAACAAGGTCGTACCCTATTCATGGACACCCTCGAACCTCAACACATTGTATCCCTTGAAACAAATATCATATACATAGTCTACAAAGACGAAGCAGGACACCGACCTTTGATAGCAATTGGTAATTTCGTGATGTTCCTCAACCAGGGTATCGTCTTGGAAGAGTTGAATGACAGTAGTCGGACGAAAGTAACTGGTGTACCTTTCTCCATTCCATATCTTTGTCATCATGTGCTACTAAGGCACCTGCTGTGCCAAATGTATTTGCTTGTCCACCTTTAGGCTCTTCCATAGCATAAACTGGGGGTCCACCGCGTTCTTCGTCTTCAAGAACCCAGAGGCTGCGGATGTCTCGCTCCCTGTTGCTAGCAACGATAGCGTCGACAGTGAGGAATATGGCTTTGTACCCTGCTTCTTCAACCGCACGCACTCGTCTTTCAGCTTGACTGTCATCGCGATGCTTATATAGTTGGAAAAACAGTGTCTGATCTCGGCATGCAGCTTTCGCTATTTCATGGAACGTTAGTGATGAGTTGGACGAAACCATTTGAATGATATGTTGATATGGAGATATATACACCCCGTGCGTAATGTTGATTTCACCGAGTGGGTGACCAAGCTTGGCCAGAGCCGCACCTGAAACAAAGAAAGGGAGCGAAGATGCGCAGCCAAGAATAGTTGTCGAAGGGTCGCAGTGAGAAACGGGCCGCATAACGCGCGGAAGGAAGAAAAAGCGCATGAATGCACGGGCATTTTCGGTATGTGCTAGGGGGAGAGTAAGACTAGGACCCTATCCTAGAAGATACTACACACTAATTTCATTATCCGATGCGGAAGAATAATATGCCCATGCCTTGTAGGACAAAACTTTCTTCGCAATGGCCTGTATTGGTTCAGTGAATAAGATTGGACAGAATGAATGAGTAAACCTCCATCTCTCCCAGGTTGAGAATTCTGTGGAGCGGTGGCTTGTGTTTATGAGCCTCCTCTACGCGAACCTGGTCTTTGGTCTTTGACCTGGCGCTTCTAGTAGATTCCGCGGCCACAACGTCATCTAATACGATGGAGCCCAGGTGTTTTTCAGAAGAAAGGTTCGTTAGAATATCGATAGAGTGGAATGTATTAAACGGTTCCGTAACATCTTTTCCAGCATATCTGAGGATAATTTGAGGACCACCAGGGTGCTCCTGGAGCAAGAGTGAGATGAACAGCTCAAAAACATTGAAAGAAATTGTACTGGTAGAAAATTAGTGATATCATAGACTTGTCCGTGAATTATGACCCAACAAGAGCTGCGGATATAAAGCTAAGCTGTCCTAAGGGAAGGCACCGAAGACATACGTCGGTGTACTATGTGCTGCAACTTGCTGTCTCGTCCAAAGCATGAGTTGCGGGATCCCCCGACGGAGGAATAAGTACTCCAGCTCCACGTGATCGCGCGTTGTTTGTTCTTGTTGAAGATCAACCACATTTGTCGAGTGGTGACACGCCTTTTGTCTACTGACAGTCATGCCGTCGTTGCCATCCAGAAAAGTTCTTGAATCCATGAGACGTGTCGATTTACAGAAACTCTGCAAGGTGATTCCCCCACTTCTTGTCCCTTGTCTTTCTCAACTCTTTCCAGGATTATGGCGTCAAAGCAAATCTCAAGTCAGAGGCACTTATTGATCTTCTTCTCGACACCCAGTCCGTCCCACCACCTTTTCTACCTCCTCCTTTTCTTATGGACAGTCACCAGATCCGCAGCAATACCCATCAAACACTCCCTTACTTCGAATCCCCACTCAACCCGTAGGAGCGTATCTACTCGACAACCTAGCCGGGCCGGCCCTAGTCGAATCACATCTATGATCATTCACGAAGTGGACGAAGAAGAAGGATCAAGTAGAAGATCTAGTCATGCGGAGACAGAAAAACAAATTGGCAGTGCAGGGCCCGACCCTCCACAACATTCAATGCCTGAGGCCTCTCAGCAGCAACCTTCATCCACGTTACTACCTCGAACCCGGAAAGCGAAGGAATTGCAACGGCGATTAGGTGTAGGAAAACCGGTCGCGGCCGGTGGCACTGGCCCCAGGGCTATTACCAGATCGTCGGCACTGTCGAAGGGAAAACAAATGAAACCTAGCAAAGCGTTCAAGGCGCAGCCTGCCATTCCTGAAGAAGGTAAGTTCTTGGGACGTGGAGATAGTGGTGATTTAATAATTTATTTTCTCAAAAGGCATGCCGGAACCGATTCCGGAATACCCCACACAAGGTCACCGCTATTCCACACAATGAACGTTAGTCCACTAACCAAACACGCATTTTAGAAAAGAATAATGAAACTGCCAAAACCATCATTCCAACCCCCAAAGCATTGCCGAATGAATCTAATTCGCTCACTTCTCTGTCTATGATAGACGAATACGTCGCCAATGCGGTAAGACAAGCGACATACGGGATACACCTATTCTCAACGCTAACTTAGCTGAGACCGTTGCACGAACAGCTGCAGGCATTACGCTCCGAGTTGGAGCAAATGCACCTGTTACAAATGGAAGTCACTCAACTGAAAAGTGAAGTAGAGCAGCTCAGATCTAATGCTTCGACGACCCACAAGGCGAACACTAAGAACTCGTCGCCTAAAAAACCTTATGGACTTGGGTAAGCACCTAGTCTAACATTGGGTCCATGGGTTAAACCCTTTTGAAGTGGCCTTGGCATACCATCTAATATCAACGTTCGAAACAATCTCAACGACGATTCTGACGTGTCTGGCACTGAATCACAAAACACACTTGGTAAACGGCCACGAGAGCCATCCACCCCAAGTACAGTCATGCAAGAAGGCACCGGCGAGAAGCAGGACGACGCCCCTATTCTCAAAAAAGCAAAATTATCGCGTGATGATAGTCGTAACGCTGATGAAATGACAAGCGCCGACCACCCAGGATCAACGAGAACCGACCAGGTTCCAGTTACGGCACTGCAAGAATCACACGCACCTGGGTATTCTGTTTTTAGGGAAATCGACGAACCACCAGAAGGTGCAGATGAACATACTTTCACTGCGCGACTCTCAGATTATATTACCATGCCCTCCCCTTCAGGTACTGTCGCTTCGGCGGAGTATACTAGACACGATGCGACAACCGGCCCTGAAAACCAAAACCCCTTTACGTATGATTATGCCCCAATACCGTCAACGCCCGCACCGCAACCCAATTCTAATCGACAAGGCCCTTACGGCTTGTCAGGCTTCCCTTATTTCGAGGCACCACGATCCCCTACCCCGAGTGGCTCTGCTCCAGGGTCCAATGACAACGGCCTAGTTGACAGGAAGCAAGGAGATATATTTCAGCCATTCGGGTTGCCACCCCCTGGCCGACCGACCTCCCGCACACAGAGTACGATTAATCCGACTGTGTTGGCTGCCGAGAAGGAGTCAGAACCCCCCATAACAAGCAATGAGGTGGCTGCAGGCCTTGGTTTGCGGGCAGTTTCTTCGTCATCCTTCGTATATACGTCATTGGATAGCGAAGATGCACCGCCAATGCGGGTCACGATGTATGGGACTGAGTTGGATGGCGATACAAGATTCGGTGATTTCGGTGTTGAAGGTGTTGCGACTGGATTTTGGACTGGGGGCAGGTTTTGATTTTATCCGAGTATGAAATGGTGCCTGGCTGATCTTGTACTCGTGCTGACATCTCACTGTGATATTGTCATTGCATATTAAAATACTACTTTTTGAATTCGTCATATGATAAGTACGGTACGGTTGTGAGGCTATCTATAACTGATTCTATTAACTGATTTTACAAGGCCACCGGCGAATACCTAATCCTGTGGGTATCATTGATAGAATTTTGTCAGATTGATGGGACGAAGGATAACACTTCTTCATAAAGGAGCTCCTTTAGCTGGTCCTTGGATAGATCATCCTTGTGCACTAGTCGAGAATAAGTATAGTTCGTCACACCCCAAATGCAGACTTACTGTCAAAATCAAAGTAGGATGGTTCTAAGGGCGTTGCAGCTGGCTCATCCTCCGGGTCGTGCTGGAAACCGTTGAGGCGGATAGCTGATATCAGGGGTTTGACTTCACTTACGTAAGCGGAAACATATGGATGTTCAAGAGCCTCATCAACTGTCATTCTTTTCTTGGGATCAAAGGTCTTTGGCATCATAAATTTGAGCGGCGCCGCAAACCAGGATGAAAATTTTCTCATACCAATGTTTTGGACAGGAAATCAATCGCCTCTTTGGAAGCTTGGGGGAACAGAGTCGTGAATGGCCGCTTCTTGCGAATCGGCAGAGCACGGATGTAATCTCGAGATCGCCGCGATGTAATGGCGTAGAACTCATCCAAGCTAGGAGTCCCAATAACATCCAGAATGAGGTCCAGTTGATGGCTATAGTCGCGACCGGGGAAGAGTGGTCTACCGGTCAGCAGCTCGGCAAGAATGCATCCAACGGCCCAAATATCGATGGCCCTGGTGTACATCTTGAACGAGAGCATAATCTCGGGAGCACGGTACCACCGAGTCGCAACGTACTCGGTCATCAAGCCGACTTCCTTGCCAGGCGGAATGCTGGTTTGTACGCTTCTTGCAAGCCCAAAGTCACAGACTTTGAGGTCACAATTGGCATTTAACAATAGGTTGGCTGGTTTAAGGTCACGGTGGACAATGTCTGCGCTGTGAATGGATTTCAATGCACGCAGCGTTTGATAAATGAAATACTGAGATAATGTTAAGTGTGTTATGAATGACAGGACGCAGGGACAAGCGTACTTGGCAGTGGTCATCTGTCAGTTGTTGGGTGCGGATGACACGGTGCAAGTCCGTCTGCATCAATTCTTGGATAACTGGCGGGTGCATTAGATCCGTTCTTGCATGGCATAATGTCTCACTTACAATAGATCTCCTTGAATGACTCGAGAGACGTAGGCTTGACAATGTCAAGAATTGAGATGATCTGATGAACGATCTCAGCGATCCTGGCACGGAGAGAAGAGTAATTGTTTTACATTCTCATTGACACAAGTTTCGGAGAAAAACTTCAACAATTTGAGCTCCCGTAGTGTGCGAAGACAGAACAGGGTGTGGTCGAAAGGAAGAATTTTCTTTATGGCCACTTGGCGGCCTGATGGTTTGTGAATCGCCGCAACGACAGTACCATACGCGCCTTCTCCTATAGCATGCAAGATCTGGTAATCGTCGCCTTTGTTTCCAAGTTAGGCCACTTTATCTATTATGAGGGATGAACAATAGCATTTACCGATCTCAAACTTGGGGAGGGGCTTGGGGGCTTTGCGTGAAGACATGTTAAACCGAACACCCAGAAACCAGCCGGTGGATCGAAGATGAGGAGCTTGGGCTTACTTTAGGATCAGTGAGGTTAAGTATCGGCTTTGGACTTCAAACTTGGCGATGTGATGGGGTTATCTGATGGTAACCGTTTCAAAGAGCATGGCATGTTGAAATTTAAAACGGGAAACTGATCACTCCCTTGCACCGCCAGCTGCATAGCAAGCATACCAAGCATAGCTTGCACGGACTGTCATTCTGATCGGGGCATCTTGCATGGCAACCGCCAGTCCACACCAAACAAAAGAGTCAGGAACAATTGCCTCCCGCCGAAAATGGCTCAAAGCCTCCCATCCCCTAGGCAGCGCCCATAAAAGCCCTCGACACCCGTCACCATGTCCCCCACATCCTTCCTCTGTTCTATATCCTTGGGTTAATCCTCGGTCGCGGTCCAGGTAGATCAGCGCTTTTCCGCCCGTATCATACACTACGACTATTCGAAATGTTCGGTCTAACTCGTGCTTTGTCATTGGGCCTGGTTGCTCTGCCTTTTGTCTCCGCTGTTGTTCATGACGTCCAAGTCGGTCCAAGTGGGCAATTAGCTTTTTCTCCAGAGGCCATTGTAAGATAAACTCTAGCGTCTTCATTCTTGCGACTTGACATATCGTGTTGTAGTTCGCCAGCGCTGGCGACCAAGTGGTGTTCCACTTCAATCCAAAGAACCACACTGTAACGCAATCATCATTTGCCAACCCTTGTGGTCAAAAGGATGGGGGTTTTGATTCTGGCTTGTACATATCATCACTTTCGATTATCTTGCCACTCTTGCTTACCCTTTCGCCAGTACGCCCGTCATGGCTAACTCAACATCCGCTCAGCCAACGTTCACTATTACTGTGAATGATGTGCGTATAGTCATATATTATTCACGCGCAGAACCTCTTAGTAATTGATTGTTAGACGCAACCCGTCTGGGTGTTCTGCCGTCAAACTGGCCATTGCGGTAAAGGAATGGTGTTCGCTGTAAATTGTGGTGCCGACGGCTCCGCTAATTCCTTTACGAATTTCAAAAAAGCCGCATTGGCACAGGGTGCTGCTGCCGCTAGCTCTTCCACTGCTGCGTCCACTGCTACTTCGACTGACACCGGCGCGAGCGCCACGTCCACCGCCTCCGTAGGCGGTCAAGTCCACAAAGTTACTGTTGGAGGGTCAGCTGGTCTTGTTTACACACCCTCCAACATCACTGCTCAGCCTGGGGACATCGTTACATTCGAATTGTACGTCGCTGAGAAAGCCTAGGTATTCTCTACTTATTCCTCCCACAGCCAAGTAAAGAACCACACTGTAACTCAATCAACCTTTGGTTCGCCATGTGCCCGTAAGAATGTCAACGGCCAAACTGGTTTCGATTCTGGCTTGTACGTATTATTATGTATATGAATGGCGCTCCCCGCTCACCACACCATCGTTAGTATGCCCGTGTCTGCCGGCGCGACAACATTCCCTACATTCAACTTCACTGTGACAGACACTAACCCTGTCTGGGCTTATGTACGTTCATCATGAGTTTGCTCTTGACAGCTGATGCTAACTTGATATTGAAGTGTCGTCAAGCAAACCACTGCCAGTCTGGCATGGTATTGTAAGTATTACTCGTCTTAAAGATGATTTCAGTCACTAAAATGCACCTGACCACAGCGCTATCAATGCGAATGAATCATCGGCCCAGGGTTTCGACGCCTTCGTCAGTAAAGCCAAGTCATCAAATTCAACGTCCACTTCGACAGCCAGCTCGTCAAGTTCAACGAGCTCCGGGTCGGGCAATGGTGCTATCTCAGTCCACCTTAGTGGCACAAGCGTGACATTAGCAGCAGTTGCGCTTTTGGCCTTTGTTCTGTAGTGGGATTTGGCATAAGCTTCTAGCACGAGTTAATATTTTTAATCATGCGTATCACGGACAATTTTGTTACGACTTGTTTATAAATCATTCGCTTTATCTACAACATACCCTAATGAATGGCCAATGTTGAAATAAGCACCAAGATCAGATAGGAACGTATTTTAGTCGTTACTTGTGGATTCCCTGGCTTTTTTTTCTTTCCTCAGCTTCTTTCGCTCTCGTTTTGCTTCCTCGTCATCGGTGGGCTTGTCATCTATCGCCTCTTTTGCCTCTTTTTCCTTTTTCTCCTTTTTCCGCTTCTTCTTCTCTGCCCTTTCTGAATCTTCCTGCCCAGCAGCCACTAGACCCTCAGGTTCAGCTACCTCCGACTTGCGCTTCCTTTTTTTCTCTTCAACCGCTTCGGGGGGCTGTACTGGAACTACCACTGGTGGAATCGTCGAAGGCCCAGCCGCGGGCCGTTCGCGAGCAAAATCCACGTAGTCTCGACTCCAGTCAGCAGGAGTGACACCTTCGACCTTCTCTCCATATTTCCCAAGTTTACCATCTTTAATCATTTGCTTTTTTTTCATGGCTATAGGCCCAAGACCCCAACGACGCGGATATGTGTCCCGTTCCATGATACAACGTTTCACTTTGGCAACCACCCCGTGATCGCATGTAGCTAGCTCAACCGTAGACATTTGGGATATTGCTAGCGCAATAGCTTCGCCTAGTTACGATTTGTCAGTACCGCCGCATGTAGGATAGCGTACGTAGTGTTACCTTTTGTTGTCATAAGAACCACTTCCTCATTGACTGATATGTCACGCTCATAGCGCAAGAGGCCAGGGATCATCAGCTTGGCACCGTAGCAGACAGCATTAACGGCGCTATCTTTTACGACGATCCGTTTGTAGCCCACTAATAATGATTCTAGGGGCCTTATGGTGCGCCTCAGGTATGACTCTAGGAGATATTACCATGTCAGCGCGTTCTAATTTTTTTTACATAGAGAAGGAACGTACCGTCGCGCGTGTTATCATAAAGCCATTGAGCATCTAGAACATCGTGCATCGTGACGATATCATCATTTTCTGACATCGCTCCGCTCCGCACTCTCCGGAGCTCTTGCATGTGTCCACCCACACCCAACAAGAGACCCAAATGAACACATAAAGTGCGGATATATGTACCCGCCTCGCATGACACCCAGAAAACAGCGAGGTTACGCTTCTCATCGAATTCGATAAGGGTTGATTCGTGAATGGTACGGATCCTCAATTGACGCTTAACAGCGGAAATAAGAGGTGGTCGCTGAAAAAGGGCTCCCGTCAAAGTTTGCAAAGCACGAGGAAGGGCCGTTGGGTTGGGAAGGGCATCGTGCAACCGTAGAACGCAGACGTACTCCTTGCCTATTCACCATCGTCAGCCTGTAGGAATAAACGCGTGCAACAAAAAAGGCTAACCTGCGCCCTGCTGAGACTTGACAAGGCGCGTTGCGCGGTCAATACAGACAATGAGACAACCTGTGACTTTGGGATCCAGTGTTCCGCTATGTCCGGTCTTCTCTACACGCAAAATTCGCCGCAGCCATGCGACTACTTCGTGTGACGAGGGATTAGATGGTTTGTCAAGGTTAATAACGCCGGCCCTAACCAGTAATTGAGCGCGTATTATCGGGTGCAAACTGACCACTACGCACTTGATATAGCTCTGGAGATCCCGCTTCAGGGGGCTGCAACCGGATGGAATTGGGGTAAAGTGGTTGGACCTTATTTCCAACTTGTCATAGTTCTTGAGGAGAAGAGGCCACTGGGATGTGTCAAGCTTCGGAGGGACCTTTTCTGGCTTTATCGAATATTCCCCATCGAGTTGTGCAGATGCTATCTGCTCTCTTGTGAGCGAGGAGCTCATAACAGTCGTCCTCACAGTGCCAAAATTTCCCTTCTCAGCCATATCTAGATCTGGTAATCCCGATCATTATCGGCCACCACGTAGCCGAAACCTTAATTCTGGTCAGCTATACAGTACAACAACACACCGTCCGACTCCATCGTCATTCCGCCCGTCGACACCGTCAAGCCCACCAACATGGTTAGTAGCGCCTGACATCGCTTTGCTGAGTTTCCTTCTCAGTAGGCTTACACCGGGTCCTTTTCCTTCTATCTCAGCCCAAAGCCACCGCCGGAAAAGCCAACAAATTCGTCATCGACTACACGAAACCTGCCGCCGACGGTGTGTTCGATGGCGCAGACTTTGAAAAGTACCTCCATGACCGCATCAAGGTTGGCGGAAAGGCAGGTCAGCTAGGGGATAGCATCAAGATAACTCGCGATGGTGCGCATCGTCCCGTATCGAAACAACTTAACTTGACTTATCCTTCTGCGCGAAGGCCATAGCAAGATTACTGTCACGGCTAATATCCCATTCTCTAAGAGATACCTCAAATATCTCACAAAAAAGTTCCTGAAGAAGAACAGCCTTCGCGACTGGATCCGGTAAGTGCTAATATCTGCTACTGTATACATCACATACTAAGATCGTTTGAAAGCGTTGTGGCAACCTCGAAGGATAGCTATCAGCTTAAATTCTACAACATTGCGTATGTTACTTCACATTCTTTTTTCTTCTTGACTAAGGATGTTTTTACAGTGCAACTGCCGATGACGAGGATGACGAGTAAATATTTATCCATGTCACCTATACGTGTAGTTCTGTGTTTAAAATTATATACGATCAGATTGCTTTGCTGCCGTGTGTAGGTCGTGAGATGAGAATGAATGGTCCAAAATCACCGAATAACGACGGAAGCACGTTCATTGTTGGCATCATCCTTAAATTTCCCCAAGACCAAAATTGCCAAGTCATTCCAACGGACTTGGGAATCCATCAGAGCTCTGCTTCTCATCTGGTGAGACAATATTGCCGATAGTTGGCTCCGTAACAACTTCAAGGCAACGTTGGTTTTTGGCGAAACTTGGAAGCGAATCTTCCTGTCAATCATAACGGCGTTGGAAGCCAGCTGATGCAGAGGGGTTTATACTAAGTCTTTGCAGGCAAGAGTAACATTTCGGGACCTGCCTTGAAATCGGGCTCTCCACATAAGAGAACGAGGGATAAGTCGTCCACAGGTCCAGTTTCCCATGCATACAATTTTTTAGAGTGCCTAGTGGTGTAGCTCATCAGCACACCAGCCCAAAAACATTATTGAAATGCGTACATTAGGGTGAAGTATGTCAGGTAGTTGACCCCAAGGTCTGGAGGCTTCTTATTGAAGTTCACGGAGGAGGGATGGAAGGCGACCACTTGATTTTTGGAAATGGTACGTAGCTGGCCAATAGTAGATTCATTTGATAGTATTTTAGGATAAAGGCCTGCGACGAGCGCCGCGTTCAATAGCGAAGTATTGGAGGAATTAACATCGTAGTCCGCTGGCACAGCCATAAAACGTGTGCGATGTCGGCCATAGCGAGCACTGTATGGGGTAAGATAAGCCAAGAAAAAGGGACTCAAACGTACTGGCTTAAGTCGCGAACAAAGTTGTTGTTGGCGCGAATGAATGAAGAGTCGACCAAGTATCTGAATGGATGTTTTGAGCAGGTTGAAAAGGACATTGAACCTCACAAACCCAAGGAACTGTTGGCGGAGCTCTTCAATTTGCTGCAAGTTCTATGGCCATCTTGTCAAAAGTCTTGTAACATTCCATCGTAAGTTAACATGGTAATACCTGATGGCTTAAGTAATTTTCACGACAAAACTTTCTGACGGAACTGGTAGGGTTTGCGGACGCTCGACGCCAGCTGGAAAATGCGTTGTGAATTGTAAAAAAGTCAGAATTATCTGCTAGGCTGAGTTGATGACACACGAAAACTTGAACTGTCAAAACACGAACCGCTTTTGAATGAATGTTTTGCCCGGTCAGCCTCTTGTTCCAGCCCGAATGGGGAAACGAAGGGTGATTTGGAGTTAAGCGTTGCTGCAATTGTGAGGGCTGGATCCAAACAGCGGAAAAGTGTCGCTATCAATAATAATTTTCCAAGGTGGACGTCTGTAGGTAGCTTGCTTAGCAGCCTGCCCATTGGTGTGATGTCCTCTGTCGGTGTTAGAGCGCGGACCTATCAAGAGAAAGTATATACACGCGTTCAAAGGCCGATTACGATTACATTGTTACCTCGACAAGCATTGATACAGCATGTTGCACATTGATGGAGGCTGGCGGATCCAATGCCTTTGAAAGTACTTCTTCGATGGAAGAACCAAGCTTGACCCGCATAATCTTGATGCGCAACGCCAGGTCAGATAAACTAAGCCGCAGCATCTCAGGGAGAGGGTTATCAGCCATCTAGCATGGTCAGACAAAAGTTTGGATCATGAACTGTTTGCAAAGACACTTACCTGTGTGTCGTGTCTTAATTTCGTGAATAGATGGAAGCATAGGCCGCTCTGCACACGGCCCGCACGGCCACGCCTTTGGGCGGCGTTGCTCTTTGCGATATACGTTTCCAATAGTCTGCTGATCTGACGTTTTTCATCAAACCTCATTTCTCTATGTTTGCCCGTATCAATAACACATGTGATATCAGGGATGGTTATACCAGTTTCCGCGACGTTGGTCGCTTGCCTGAGTTAGCTTTACTTTGGTTGTTGATAGGTTGCAGTACGTACATATCACTATTTTTGTTACACCTTGTGGAGGAACTTCAAAGACGGCGCTTTGACTCTCGCTTGACAGGGTCGAGTGTAATGGGTATACACGGAATCTGTCCTCGTTTCCAAGTAATGGATGTTCGCCTAGGAGGTCAATCAACCGACGGATCTCTGCCAAGCCAGGCATGAAGATGAGAATAGCTGGTGCATATTGAGCATATGAAGCATCCTCGAAACATATTCGTTCAATCAGCCGAATGATGAGGTCATAAGGTATCAGTCTCTCGTCCAGCAAGTTGATAGTAGCGGTGGTTTCTAGAGAATAGCGTTTGCTTAATTTGACCCCGGCGTCAGTCGAGGCTTGTTCCTCATCATCGTCTCCTGGTGTTAGATCTTCAGACCATTCCGGTCTGCTCTTTCCTCTGTAAAACTTGTCTTGCACTGCGAACTCGAGTAAATACCACGGTTGAATCCACACTTTGCACTTACGCCGTCGTGCATAAGGCGAAGTTTCAGTTATGTACCACTTCGTTGCTTCAACCGCATCTTCCAGGTATCTCACGTCCACTGGGAAAGTCCTTCCAGGTACGTGGAGTGTCGGACAATTGCCGAAATAAGCGGAAACCTTCTCCGCATCAATAGTGGCTGACATCAAAATCACCCTTGTAGGTGCTTAGTACGTGACCATTTGTGATGAACTATGATACCCACTTTAGGTCACTCCTCTGGCTTAAGAGAGATTTCAAGACAATCAAGAGAAAATCTGACTCTATAGTACGTTCGTGTACCTAAACCTGGCTAAAGAATCAATGTAACAATGAGTCGACAAACCACTGACCTCGTCAATGATGATATGCTAAGCGTGGCGTTGAGCGTCCCCCGGTGCTGGGCAAAGTCGAGACTTACGGTAATCTCATCGAACGCGGTGCCTTGGCCACCAGGGCCTGTGCCGCTCTCTAACATACGGAGAGCAATACCATTAGTCACGAAGGTTAGACGGGTAGTCCGAGAGATGTTACTCTCGAGTCTTATCGAGTACCCAACAAGGGAATTGGAAGTCCCTACAGCACTTGGCGGCTCTCCGAGCTCCTGAGATACACCTGCAGACATGTCAGCAAAAATTAAAATACGAAATACGAAACATACGCTGTGCAAGAGAAATAGCAGATATGCGCCGTGGCTCAGTGCAGTATATCTTGCAGTGTCTACCCCGGGATAGCCGATCCTCTAATAGGAATGCTGGTACTTGGGTCGATTTACCGCTGGTCGGAAATCAACACTTTCTCGGGACAAGAGATAAGGGGCCAAATACCACCCAGTCTCGCCGCTCAGAACGATAATTTGTGAGGATTCTAACATGTCGAGAATGTGGTTTCTGTACTGAGCAATCGGTAGCTGGCTGCGCTGCATCTGTCACCCGCCTTAGTGAGATCTTAGGTTGCACAACGCTGAAAAGCTGACTAGAAATCGTTGATATTCTGGCGAAGATTGGCGCGAACGAATGGTTTCCACTAGTTTTTCGGGTGCGTCTGGCTGGACTTGGAACGAGCGGGAAGAATGTCGATCCTCGTTAGTTGCCGTTGGCTTCAACACTCTGTCTGATGCCTGTTTAACTCTTAGTCATGAAGACTGATAGTGGGTTTGCTCTCCAGACTGGCCTTGCTCCCTATGGATAATCTCGGTTTTATTATAGATCGCAACTTTGCCCACAATGCACGGTTCGTGGCATTTTCTGTCTCTTTCCTGGTTGCCTCGAATTCATCCCAGAGATCGCGGAATGCAGGCGGTAGCAGGCGGAAATGGGTAGGCGCACTTTGGCCAGTTCCAGAAAATCCGTCCGCCGTTGGGAAGGACAAAGCATGAAGAGCCACTGTCGCAACGTATTGCTCTGCTTGGCTTTCGTCCCGGCATGCTACGTCCGTCATTGACCAAGTCTCAAGTTTGTGGCCATCCCATTTAACACTAACTGAAGCTCTCTTTGCGCGGGTAGCTTCAGGAATGATACTGTAGGACACAACAGCGAATCGGTCTTTCCTAGAGGCCATCTCTTTAAGCAATGCCTTTGGGGTGCGACCCGACCAGTGCTTCGATAAATTCATGTCCCTGATGGTCACAGTAGTCCCCTCTGCTGTTGTCTCGGCATTCGGCATTTCAAGTATCTCGAGGAGGCCGGCAGATGACGCTTCTTCATCAAAAATATCGTCACTCTCGAGTTTCTGCTCCAAAGCTTTTGCGGGTTGGCTAGCGTCATATTTTTCTGACTCGATTGTCGTGGTTGGCTTCGTTGAGACCGTCGGTGTCCCCTCCAGCCGTTCTCGCAGTGCTGTAGCCTCTATTCTTTTGCGTTCCAAGCGATACAATTCCTGTGCTTTGACTTCCTCGAAAAGATAGTCTTTCTTCGTTGCTTCGATACGTTCTTGCAGTTGGGCTATTTCCGGCGAATCAGCGACCGCATTTTTGCGGCGTTGGCCGATGTGATCATCGAGTAAAAGCCTTAGTCGGACGTATTCTTGAGTGGGATCGTCAAAGTCTATCTCATGGATGCTGTTCTCGGCTGCAGCTAAAGTCATTGTTTTCAAGTCCACAGGATTCTGCAATGATGGGCCAGGAGAAGACGTGTCATGCAAGGTAAATACCGAATTACTGTGTATCTCGACTCCGGGACTGGCTGGAGTTTGGGGCGGGCCTGGTCGGTCTGATAAGAGAGAATGGGATGCGTGAGACGTCGTGGACTTTTGCACGCGCTCGCTGTTGATGCCTAATTTCGCCTGAGAGCATGAAGGGATGTTACCAATACATTACGATACCTTCAAGTTCTTCGTCTGGGCAGTTTATGTAAAGCTATATGCGTTCAAGCTAGGTAATGAGAGTGAGGACCTCTTCACCCACCCAATGGATAGCATCTTCAACGTCAAATCTATTGATGCATTTGAAACACTCTTCTACTCTGGATTCTGAAAAACCGATCCGGCGTAATATTCCATAGGTGATGCCGAGCTTTGCGACAAGTCTGTCTTCTGATTCTTCCAGAGGCTTTTTCGCTGTAGCATATTGGTTCAAATGTCATCAGTCATACCAGGTTTGGATTGGTCGAACCTTCTATAATGGTGTCTTGAGCTAAAGTTATGATTTGGCCCACAAGAGCAGAATCCAGCTCCAAGCGTGGCAAGGTTTTGGATAGGCGCCTGTCTTGTTCTATCATCTGGTTTTATGCTTCAATTGAACAGTATCCTTCAGCTAGCAAACCCCTACTACCTTAATGTTCCTGTTTCGGGGTCAGCACTTACAATTCCTACTTAAGATTAGATGGTACCTTGTTATCTCTTTTTCCGTTCTTTCTTGTAAGGAATCAACTAGGTGTTGCAATACCTGCTCTGTATCCCGCTCTCTAGATTCTGACTGGTGTGATGTAGTAGGTATACTATCCTCCCGTTGGTCATTATTGTCGTTGTTCTGAATCGTGGCGGATTCATCGACGTCCTTTTCTTCTGGGGCAGCTTTCTTCGGCACAGAGGTGATCGCAAAGCCACGAACTACAGGCTTCAATTGTGTTTTCTTCTTCTTGGGCGTCTTTGATCGCTCAGATGGCATGGCAGAAGGCACTCGATGCACTTGGCCGCGTACACGGGTGAAGTATGAATCAGAGGAAGGTACGGTTTGCAGGCAGGACAACACCTAGAAGCGCGATAAGATAGAAGGACGTGCGGGTGGAGGTAACCATGTGGATGGGTCCAAATAGCAGTATAGATTTGATCGAGTCAGATCATCTACAAATTATCCATAAACTAATGGAGGCCTACACTACATACATTATAATACGCAAGAGAGACTATCTAGACAAACGCAAGAATTTGGAGGTAGTGTGCAGGCACTTTCAAATTAGATAATATCGATATTGGCCGGTGTGGGGACCTCCGTGGAAGCGGCAGATTTTTTCCTTCCCCCCTTCTTAGCAACAGGTACACCGGATCGCCGTTTCCTTGATTTGGTAGCAGGAACTGGGGTACCAGTCTCCTCATCATTCGGGGTGTTGCTGGTACCGTTACCAGATGCCAGCGTACTGGTGTTCGGTTTGAAAAAGTCGTCCCCTTCTTCGTTCCATAAATCTCGCGCAGGACCAGTAGAACCCAACCCCTCGACAGAGTTGTCTCCTTGGACAGTCAAGCCCTGTGTAGCCGTCGCGGGGTCGAGGTTCGCAAGCTGCTCGTCGTTCAACAGAAGTTGAACTATTTCGCTCGGCTTGGTGACATCGGTGAAGTTTTTGTTGCCTACGACGATATCTTGGACCTATACGCAAATTCAGAGCGTAATTTTTTGTAGAGTAAACGAATACTTGCGTCCTTCTTCACCCGAGCTAATTGTACTATACGCTCATCAATCGTCCCTCTGGTGATTAGCCGATACACAGTGACCTGGCGTGTCTGGCCCAGACGGTGAGCACGATCCATCGCTTGAGCATCGTTTGAAGGATTCCAGTCATGGTCATAGAAGATAACAGTGTCTGCTGCTGTTAAGTTAATACCTAGTCCTCCAGCACGCGTGCTTAGCAGGAAGACAAAGATGTCCGACCTAAGAATCTGGTTAAAATATGTGCTATTCACCTGCTATTACAGACATACCGTGTTTGCCAGTCAATCACCATATCGCGCCTGTCTTCCAGCTTAGAGGACCCATCTAGTCGCAGGTACTTGTATTGCCGGTATATGAGATACTCCTCCATAAGATCCATCATACGGGTCATCTGGAAGTAAATTAAGACACGGTGGTCACCAGCCTTCAGCTCTTGCAGCAGCGCATCAAGTCGAGCAAGTTTTGCAGAGTCATAAATTAGTCGTTTTGCTTCAGGCACTTGCATGGGTGAAATAGGAATTTGATCGGAAGGTGATTGTCCTAGAAGCCCAAGAGGAGAAAGCCTGGGTACGAAGTACTCGTAGGCGACATGCGCTTCCCGTGAATCTCTCAAGTGATATGGCAGCCCGTAAAAGATCAGTGACTCCAGCGGCGCGTCCAATAAACGACTTTGATGTTCCAAGAAAGATCGATCTGTGCAGTAAAGGGATATCGGGGGAGCTATTACTGGCGGAATAAACCACTTCAGGTGTGGTCTTGAAAGGCAAGACTCGGCCCAAGAGGTTGAAGTTATCGCGCTTAATTGAGGCATAGATACTGCATGGTCAAGACACCTTAGGCGAGAGGGAATCTTGAATCGCCAAGGACTATACAGGTGATGCGCGGTAAACGACGAGTCTCTGCGAGAGGGTAAGAATAACGTCATGAACTAACCTTGGAGGAACAACTCACAAAGTATAGGCATCATCTTCAAAAGAATCTACCTCCGATATGGTAGACATTAGGCCTCGACGGATGAGAGGAGCAACATGAAGCGAGTGCGCCTCTGCAGGTGAGAGATCGAGAATTCGGAGGAATGAAAACGACAGAGAGACTACTGAAAGCTCAGCAACGTGAGAGCGACAAAGACAATCTCCTCACCTTCTTCTGTTAAAGACTTGTGTAGCCAATCTGGAGACCAAATATTAAACAACTTCGTTACACTACCGCTATGAGATGGTGTTTCCAAGCCCTCGGTCGGTAGGTCTAGGATGCCGCCGCCGTGATAAAATAATTCGGGGACTGTGTATTCGATAGGATTCTTCGCAGAATACGGAAGCAATACGAAGTCGCCCTCTCGAGCCAAAGGGCCAGGACGACCAAAATGCGAAAACGAAAAAGGGGCTACAACATCCGCCCTTTCGAACAACTCGGGATGATTGCAGACCTTTCGGAACTGCATCACAAGGTTCATCAACGAGCGAGCCGAATCAGCGTCGCCAATGTTGGCGGCCTTTTGAAGTAGATCTGCAACGGATACGTTGGCGAGAAGTGCTTTGTATAGAGCTCTCTGTCTCGCGCTCAGATCGATATAGATATCTTTCTCGATCTAATGTTGGGCTTGGGTTAGTGGGCGTACATGGAATGAAAAAAAGAGACCTACCTTCTCGCTCAGTTCGTTTTGCACATGTCGTTTTACTCGGCGAAGCATGAATGGTTTGAGAATCATATGCAAGCGGCGCAACTGATGCTCGTTCAGCCTACTACCTTTGTTCTCAGCGGCATTCTCGATATCTTTGGAGAACCATTCGTTGAATTCGTCATGAGAATCAAATAGACTGGGCATGATGAAGTGTAGAAGGGCCCACAGTTCTAGTACGTCAAGTTTGTTCAGGGTGAAACGAACACAGAAAAAGAGCCCTCACCTTGCATAGAATTCTGGATCGGTGTTCCAGTCAGCAACAAACGGTTCCGGCAATGGAACCCCAGTAATGTCTTCCACCTCACGCTGGATGAATTCTTGATGTTCTGAGCCTCATCCAATATCATATATTGCCACTTCACTCGCTGAAGGTATTGCTGGTCCACGCTAACTAGCTGATAACTGGTGATCAAGACATGGAATGGTGCGTCTTGATTGTAGCTGATATCTTTCCTGCTCCAGAACTTGCGCAGGGTAGCTCGTTCCTTGACAGTTCCCCAGTACGGTAGAGCCTTGAGACGAGGCACAAACCGAGTGATTTCCTGCTGCCAGTTGTGCAAAGTGGAAGCAGGCGCTACAACAAGGAAGGGACCCCAGATATCATGTGTTTCAGCCAAATATGCAAGCAGAGATATGGATTGAACCGTCTGTATGTGGTGGGTTAAGTCTGTGCTATACGGAAGAATAAATAAAGGCTTCACCTTTCCCAAGCCCATTTCGTCAGCGAGAATTCCATTGATTCCTTGTTCATACAGCGTGGCAAGCCAGTTCAGACCTTTGAGTTGGTATTCTTTGAGTTGTGCCATCAACATTTGAGGTTGCCCAATGGTCAACGGCCCGCTGAGGGAGGTCGGATTCTGGAAATTGAGTTCGTCCGAGTCAACTGATCAAGGTGTCAGATGAGAGGCCAACGACAGCGATAGCAGATACACACGATCAACGAGGGGAGCCAGGGACAGGGCTGGAGCGTCGACGGTATCTATAGCTTGAGCTTTGGCGCGATTCATTGCTTCGTTCGCCTTCCGCTGAAGGGCGGCTTGGGTGTCGAATTGCTCAGCCCGTTGTCGGGCCAGCGCAATTGCTTCCTGCGCATTACGTCGAGCATGACGATGAAGATTAGTAGAATCCTCTGGTGGTCCATGCTGAGCTGATAACAAAGCAACCAGCGGGTATGAAAACATACCATCATCAAAGTTGATTTCTTGCAGTGACGCAGGATCTAGGTCCTCTACATCGGCGCCAGGAGGAAGTGGGGTATGTTCACCATCCCCCTCGATCTCTTGTGCTGGGACAGAAATGAGTGACAAATCATACAAGACGCCGGAACCGTCATCCACTTACTTTTCAGCTTGCTTCCCACGAAATGACTGTAGAGCTCGGTCTGGCTTATCAAAAATTCAAGCTTTCTAGCCTGTCGAGCAGCCTCCCTCCGTTCTTCCTCTACCTTCATTCGATCCATGGCCTCTTTTTGTTCTCGCTTACGGACATCTCTTTCTTCCTTCTCATTCTTTTTCCAGAAGACTTGCATTTCACGCATAAGCCGCTTGGCCTTGGCTTGTGTGTCTTTTGTGGCCCTTGCCGTCTTTGTGAACGGCCGTCTAGCATGCGCCGATGCAGTTTTCGCGATGCGTTCCAACTGCTGCTCCTTGGCCTGGTAGCCCATGACTCGGAATCGGTAAACCTGAATCAACGTTGCAAACGAGGGTTGTTACAGCGTATGCGAAAGACTAACCTTGTTGACATCTCTTTTGGCAATATTGGTCCATACTTTCCTCTGGTTCTCCTCCAACGTCTTGACCCGTTTTTGCATGGTAGCCTCATCCAGTTTCTTCGCCCTCTTAAGAGGGGGAATGATATCGTCAAACTCATAGACAATACTTGAGACTGTTGGAGCCGGAGAAGCGTGGCGTGACATCGCCGGTGTTATATCCCCTTCCACCGAAGGAGCATGTGAAGCTGATTCAATGTCATCCAGCAAGTCCGCTTTCCTCCTAGCCAAAGACTTCTTCCGGAGGGGTTTACTAGGTGAGAAGGATACACTATCTGGGCTGCCCTCCCTGTGTGGCGGCTTGCCCTTCACTCTTTTTGATGCAGTTGATTTGAGCACCGCGGTTCGGGACACGGATTCGTCGCCGCCGAACGACCTCTCAAAATCATCCGCAATGCAAGCAGCTGTCGTGTCTATCTTGCGACGCTTATACGCTTGACCCGAACGGTCGCCCCTCAGTGGGACTTCAAAGTCGCTACTGACATCTGAGGCAGCGCCTGAATCTGGACGACGCTTCCCAATATCCTTGCCCTTCCCCTTGAAGCGCATCATATGCTCGACGTTTGACGACTCATCTAGAACCTGCCTCTCTAGTTCAGCAGCTGCATCCTCAGGGCTGTTGGCGGGACGCCTTCCGTGCCGGCGCCGAGCATGATGATGGTCATAGCCATTCTCATAGTACGACGGCGATAAATCACCTAGGTCATCCTCGCAATAACCAGTCGTGGATATTCGCATGGGTGGAGACGGTGGGTGCGGCGATGGGATGCGGGCAATCATGGTATTATAATCATGTTGCAATTGTCTCGCTGTCATAGAATTACGTTCCTGTCCGGCATCAGAAGAAAACGAAGCAAACCAGGGAAAAGTTACCCTACCAGAAAAATTGCCTCAATGCACTTTTCGACTTGCTTTTTGCGTTTCTGAGTCTCCAGCATATAGTCACGAAGCTCGGCTGACCAAAAATCCTCGCAGTCATCCAAGTCGGATGACGTTAGACGCTGGTCTTCCTCCGTCTTCGGAAGTGGATGATGTCTGTCGGAGATGTTGCTGGGTGAGGGAGCGGTAGCCGGTTTAGCACGCTGTGCAACCTTGCGAGAAGGAGCCTGCATATCCAGGAGATTGGAAAAGAGGGAGAAGGGTCAGAGGGGGATTACGCTTACACGGCGTTGGCCTGGCGGTTTGTAGTCAAAGTCATCTTCATGACCTTTCCTCCTCTTCTTGGAACCAGGGGGTTCGTCGTCGTCAGGAAGCTCTGAAGGAATGTCTGCTAGAAGAGGGAGGTCAGGACGGGGAGAAGGGTAAGGAAGGGGAGGCGTCGTGCGAGGACATACCCTGGGGTTGATAAGATGGGGGAAGAGAGGGAGCAGAATCGTTGTTGAGAATTCTGCTGAGGGACATGGAAGGATGCGATGGGAGAGGGGAGAAGAGGGGAATCAGGGTGAGAGGGACACCGCAGTTTCAAACTCTCTCATCTTTTTACGAATTTACTTCCACTACGTTCACTCTCCCTGTTTTGGAAGCTCTGTCAGCTCCTCCCCCTTTCCTCTATTTATCACGCTTCGTCTGGGTACAGCATCAACTCTGGTCGTACTTTAGCTTCAAATTCCTCTGCCGTCAGATATCCCAATGCTACTGTTGCCTCCTTCAATGTGGTTCCCTCTTGGTGTGCTTTCTTCGCACACTTGGCAACATCTGTGTTGTCATACGTGTCACAACAATCGACCAATCATTTGAGACACCTACTGTCATATCCAAGATGGCTGTTCAATATCGTAGCTAGCATTAATGACTCGTTCAACAGCACATTGATTCGCTTCTCGTTGGCTTCAATCCCGACTACACAGTTCTTTGTGAAGGAACGTGCACCTTTTTAATTTAGCATTAGACCCCGGATCAGCCAGTACCAAACTTGGAAGTTGACTCCCACCATCAGCTAACAACCGAATGCTCTGCAAAACATTTTTGATGATGACAGGTTTGAAGACATTCAGCTGTTCACCAGTCAGTAATTTGCATAGCCATGGCAACCCCAACTTGCCTCAAATTGACCACTGGCTCCAGCAACGCTGACAACGGTCTGATTTCCCATTACCTGTGCTGCAACCATTGTCAATGCCTCACATTGCGTTGGATTGACCTTTCCAGGCATGATACTGCTTCCGGGTTCATTCTCCGGTAGCAAAAGTTCCCCAAGACCACATCGAGGGCCAGAACCGAGATACCGGATATCATTTGCTATCTTCATGAATGAACATGCAATCACGTTTAGTACACCATGCGCTTCAACCATAGCGTCGTGAGCCGCCAACGCCTCAAACTGATGAAATACACGCTTAGCGAGGCGTACTATCTCGCAACAAAACACTTGCCTTATTCGGGGCTGTTTTGAATTGTAGCCCTGTTAGCTTGGAGACTTCAGCCGCCACCTTGACATCAAACCCCTTCTTCGTATTGAGACCCTTTAAGGAATGAGGGATTAAAACCACCGAGAGTGGTACAATATAAATAGACATACGGTGCCAACAGCAGTTCCACCCTGTGCAAGGAGACTCAACCGAGGTAGCACTTCCTTCAGACGATCGACGCCGTTGGATATTTGTTGGACGTATCCGCTGAATTCTTGTCCAAGGGTCAATGGCGTCGCATCCTGCAATAAATAGGCCTCCACTGTTCTCGTAGTCGTTACTGTTTACATACTTGCAAATGGGTTCGACCAATCTTGATAATGTGATCGAAAGCTTTTGACTTGGCGTCCAGGGCATTACGGAGTTCGGTGAGAGCCGGAATCAGCGTTCCATGTATCTCGACTACAGTGGCAATATGCATGACGGTCGGGAACCTGGAACAGGAATCAGTTCACAGACCTCAACATCCCCATTATTCTTACGTGTCATTGCTACTCTGACTCATATTAACATGGTCATTTGGATGAACTGGCTTTTTCGAACCAAGTTCACCACCGAGAATCTCAATGGCGCGATTTGAAATGACCTATTTGTGTATTTAATACACAATCCTTACGCCAGAATAACAAATAACACCTCATTTGCATTCATATTGCTCTGCGTACCACTTCCCGTCTGGAAAACGACAAGAGGGAAATGGTCGACGAGTTTTCCAGAAATGACCTGCACGCTGTCAGCAATGCAGAGTCAGAAACGGCCTGACAAACTTCACGAACGTCGTCCGCGGCCTTTTGAATGGCCTCACCAATCTTGGGGTCCAGCCCATAGGTCGTATTGATGGACGCTGCGGCCTTCTTTAGGACACCAAATGCCTTGATTAGTGGCGGTGGAAGACGTTCGGTGGGTCCACCAATGTCAAAATTCTGCAAAGACCTATATGCAGACGTTACAAGGAAGCGACAAACGCAGTCTGCTTGGAACTACCGTTGGGTTTGGGCACCCCAATAACGGTCTGCAGGAACCTGAAGCTCTCCAAAGGTGTCGCGTTCGGTTCTGTATTTCTAATCACAAACCCTCTGCCATCAACTAACCAGAACAACGGTGGAACACAGCCTACCATGAGAAGAGAGGACGAAGAGAACAATCTCGACCTCGTGAGACGATGTCCTACTCTCAGATATAACCCCTACAGTACAATCACGTGAAGGAATTGTCCGAACTCAGCCGGGGACACTGACTGTGCGAGATATCGGAGAGGTCATTTTCAGAAGCAATGAGAAGAGTAGGAGAGTGGTTGCCTGTGTGACTTTTGATGGGCTTATAAGCGAAATCTACCGCGCCATCCCCTGCAGGGTAGCCCGATCCTGGTGTGGAATACAATGCTCTAATGTGTGATATGGTCCTTTCCTTTTTACTGCCAGTCTTGTGGTCGCCAGAGAATCACGTGTACTTGCCGTTTAAATGACAAGACTGTAGTTTCACGAGTGTCTTGCGATGATGGTTGACATTGCTTCACAACTGATTCTTCATCCCACCGCCTCCCAGTTGATAAAGTATAGTGCGACCACAGTTGGCCGTGAAAAGGTAGGAGAGCTACTGCCATTGTGATCTACTGACCTCACCGGGTGTTTCTCCAGGTTTACCGTGCCGTACAATATTTCGCCCGTTTCTATGCCTGGTACCTACTTAACAAGGGATTCAAAGATGGAGCAGAGCGATGGTCGGCACTCAAGGCGCATATGGGAACCGCGAGGAAGTGTATGTCCATCCGTTGATATCATTTCACAGGCGGTCAATTAATCCACACCAGTGTTCCGACTTGGCAAGCCAATCGAGCATTTACAAGCCGCATTGAAAGCAGCTACCATTGCTGGACCGTTAGGGGAACAGGTTATGGCTGTCGCAAGACAACTCAGTTATTTCGCGTTTCTCACTTACGATGCTATCGTTTGGGTATGTATCCTAGCCTGAATCTTTCTCACATGTTGACGGGTACTGAAGGTCAACGCAATTAAATTCATCCGTTTGAACCCAGAGACCGCTCAGAAAGTTCAAAAGAGATCATTCCAATTTTGGTTTGCTGGTATTCTTTTCAGCATCATCAACGGCTCTCTCAAGGTGAATTGCTACGAATCAATCGTCAGTTTTATTATCAGGACTCATAATAGGGAGTAGGCCTTGAGGCTAAGGAAAGAGGCAATACGTCTAGAAGCATCAAGGACTTGGGGTGAGAAAGACTTGGCCGATGAAGCTACCAGGGAAACCAAGATTAGTGTGCTCAAAGCGTCGGTTCCCTTTTTCAATTGGGAGGATTTTTGCCCGCCTGACGCATTGCCTAGATCTCGTGCTGCGACTCGACAGCAACTCGTGATTGATTGGCTGGACATCTGGGTACCTGCAACAGGAGTAGGAGTTGTCAATGTTAACGAAGGCGTTTTGGGCATCTTTGGGTATGTTTCTGAGAGTTTAGTTGGGCCAAGGTTAACTCAAGCCATTTCACAGGCTGATCACCTCGCTCCTTGGCATGAAGGCGCAATGGGGGGTTGTCAGCTCCAAGAAGTAGGATAATGTGCTACACAACGAATTTTAATACGTCAATTTCTGGATAGTTAATGTATACGATCATATATTTTGGGCCGACTCTTGATCATGTTGCGAAGCACGCAATCGAAGATATTCCGCACGAACAGCTTCCATTGGTTCCGGACCAGTGCTGTCAAAGGAGTAAGCGAAAGATTAATTCACAGCGCACGATCTTTTTTACAATTGTAGCATGCAATCTTGAACCAGTTTAAGTTGGTCTCTGCACGCCCAGGCGATTGAAATCGTTCTACCACCAGCGCAGGCTGCAAACTCTGTAGATTCGTAAACAGCGAGTCCTAAGGACAAGAGAGGCTGCATGGCTCTGTACCTTTGACTACCGAATCGCATTCTTTCAAAGCACGAGCCTTTGTAGCTTTAAACAGTGTTTCTTCCTCGCGGCGGGAGAGAGAGTTCATTTGCAGCACATACTTAGCCCGAGGTTTTGTCAATAAGCCGGAACAAATAGTAGTCCACTTGGGCGTCACTCATCTCTTGATTCAGCCTCTCCTAGAATGACCAGTATTACTCTCAGACTACAGAGGTTGCCCCGATGTGCTCGTTCTCTGGCTACAGCATCGGGTTACATACCACCAAAGTCTAAATTCTCCGAAACACTGGCCTCGGGTCCTTCCTTCGATGACTTCATTGCCGAAAATGTGCCAGAACGTGTAACTCTGGGAAATACCAAGGGGTAGGTCTTTTTGAATCACTGGCTTCTCTACTAACACAGGTCTAGGCCGCGCCTACCATCCTTTCTCAAGACATCGATACCTTCAGGTGCATCATTCAATAGGATCAAGAAGGACCTTCGCGGCCTCAACCTCCATACGGTATGCGAAGAGGCCAGGTGCCCCAACATTGGCGACTGTTGGAGTGGAGGAAAGGAATACACAACGGGTGCCGGGACTCGGAGTGCGGCAACTGCAACAATTATGGTACGATCAACGAGGCACTGTTTCTTTGTGAATATCATATCTCATTCCGTCGCCTAGCTAATGGGAGACACATGTACTCGGGGCTGCAGGTTCTGTTCCGTTAAAACATCACGTACACCACCACCTTTGGACCCTCATGAACCTGAAAATACTGCTGAAGCGATAAGTCGCTGGGGTGTGGGATATATCGTCCTGACCAGCGTAGACAGAGATGGTTCGTGGCGACATGCAAGATTGTGACATGTTCTTACTTCCACCAGATCTCATGGATGGTGGCGCACGACATTTTGCAGAGACAATACAGAAGATAAAGCAAAAGTACGCAGATATGTGCTTTTGACATTGCCTCATGCTAAAAGTCACTGCCAAGGGCGCCTCATATACTTGTTGAAGCACTGACGGGTGACTTTTCTGGCGTCTTGGAGCATGTCTCCATTGTGGCGAAGTCTGGTCTCGATGTGTATGCCCATAACATCGAGACGGTCGAGGAACTAACACCGTTTGTCCGCGATCGTCGTGCGACGTTCCGTCAGAGTTTAAAAGTACTGGAACATGCAAAGAAAGAGGGTGTTCGCGTAACAAAGTCTAGCATAATGCTTGGAGTAGGCGAGACATATGACCAGGTGTTGGAAGCTCTCAAGGGTACGTGGACGCTCTCCTTAGTTGATAACGTCCTGACCCGTCTAGAACTGCGGAAATCGGATGTTGATGTGGTTACCTTCGGACAGTACATGCGACCGACAAAGCGGCATATGAAGGTCGACCGCTATGTCGAACCTTCCGAGTTTGATAGGTGGAAGGAGATTGCGGAAGGCATGGGATTCTTGTACGTGGCCAGTGGCCCGCTTGTCCGCAGTAGCTATAAGGTATGACCATGACTCCACCAAGTAACAACTGTCTGACGATCCACTCACCACAGGCCGGGGAATACTACATAGAGAACGTGTTGAGGGGAAAAGGTGTAGAGAAGCGGACACTGCCTCCTTTATCTGTACAAGATACTAAGGTAGACAAGATAGACTAATACAGTGTAGAAGAGAATCGGTAGTACCCGAATATTGAAGCGGAGTGTTTTTCAACGCAAACCTTGTTGTTTGGCATCCACAACAGCACAACAGTAATTATCTTGTGTCGTCCGTCCCTCCGTCGCCTATCGTATGGTGAGTCGCTTCTCTTCGGTTTCCTGACTCAAAAGTTGACTCTCGTTAGGATTCATCAAAAGCACCCGTTAAACTCGCAAAAGTTATCAAGGTGCCCGCTAATCAAGAGGTTTTGGATGCCGTGAGCTAACAACGTCCTAACCAGGTCCTCGGACGGACCGGATCTCGTGGTGGTGTCACACAAGTCCGCGTAGAATTCATGGACGATACTTCACGGACAATCATTCGTAACGTGAAAGGGCCCGTGCGGGAGGAGGATATACTTGCTCTCCTCGAGAGTGAACGTGAAGCTCGGTATGTCTTCGCAGTGTTGTCACATACGCCAACCGTTCACTTGACACCTGATAATAGTCGTCTACGCTAAAAGCACTTTCTACCTTGTGGCTTACATTTCTGATCTTCCTTCACTGCACTTGTACTCACGAGTATACATGACGATCAAAAACAAAAAATTTTGAGCAAAAACGGATGCAAGATGAAACGCGTCCCCTTTAACCTTATCTGAGGAATGACTAATTGAGTGAGGGTACAATACAAGCTTTTTTTTCGACGTTTTTTTTTGCCCCTCGTCCACTATGGGTGCGCTAAAGTGCGCATACGTTACGCTGCTCACCAAGAACTCTTATTTCCCTGGAACCCTTGTCCTTGACTATGGATTACAGGCTGTAGGGTCCAGGTACCCGCTTGTGGTAATGGTTACGCCTGGTTTACCAATGGAGACCAAAAAAATAATGAGGAGGCGTGGTATGATTGTACATGAAGTTGAATCGTTGAGACCGACATGCAATCTCGATCCACACGACGTCAGGTTCGAGGACACTTGGACCAAACTCAGGTAAAGCGCCACATCATTCTGAAGGGCGCCTGATTCAATTGACAGGCACTCTTTCTCAGGGTGTTTGAATTGGACGAATATGATGTACGCGAAAAAGGAAGCTTCCATTCGCCGCTAAATCATTTTTAGAGAATCGTCTTCCTAGACTGCGATATGGCCATCAGAAGAAACATAGATGACTTGTTTGACATGGAGTTGCCCAAGGACGAGATAGCTGCCGCACATGTCTGTGCATGTAATCCCAGAAAGTTGCTTCATTATCCTGCCGATTGGTAGCAATCACTTCTTTTGTCCCCCATGCAGTCGAGAATAATTCTTTCCCCATCAGGATTCCAGAAAACTGCGCTCACAGCCACGTCGCCCACCCAAATGATTCGCCACCACGTCCCAAGAAATCAAGTCCACGGCCTCACAGCCAGCTCAACAGCGGCACTCTCGTCCTGACCCCTTCAAAGCAAACAGCAAAAGATATCTATCATTACTTGGAAACGTCCGACAGAGTGCCAACTTTCAGGCTTGGTGATCAGGAGCTCCTTTCTGCCTTCTTCGAAGGGAAATGGAGACCCATCAAGTGGTACTACAATGCCTTGAAGACGTTGCGACATACTCACACAAACGAATGGGATGACAACGAAGTACGTTGTGCACATTATATCTTTCCAGACAAACCCTGGAAGAGAAGAGTCGACCCCCCCGAAGTCAAGCAACTATACGGCATCTTACACGCATGGTGGTGGGAACAATTTGATGAGCTGGGCGATGAGATGAGGATGGCCGATCCCGAAGGATGGAATCTGGCCCTATCGACGGTCGAGGTATCGCATTAATAGATGATTTATTTATCGCCATAGATCTAATAACTAACTCTACTTCATGCCCTCCACGCGACGTGTACTTGATCTGTCCGAAATCTTGCGTTGTGCATCAGTAGTGACTCCGCATGATAATGACCAAGGGCAAACCTCTGCGTGCAGGTACTTTTCGTTAGTGGAGTGACATGTCCCATGCGATAACTGAGTAGACCAGCTTGTGCAATCATGATACCATTGTCGATACAGAATCTTGTGCAGAGGTGAGAGATCCGACTTGGCAGTGTCTCTTACTTTCGTACCTTTCATCTGTGGCAAACACCTGACCACCACGCTCGCGAGCCATAATACCCATCATATCCTGTAGTCGTTCATTGCCTAGAATGTTTCCTGAATAGTTACGGAGATGATGATCCTACTTACATCCTACACCGCCTACAATTAGGACTTCCTTGCTTCCGATGTGTGCCATGGCCCGTTCTGTGATCTCAACTAGCATTGCGAAGATGGTTTCTTGCAAGGAAAAGCATAGATCCGCAGGGGTTATAATATCCGTGTCCTCTTCATCTTTGGGTTCCCCGTCCGGTCGAAAGCGTTTGTCTAACGTGTAAGCCTCTGTAGATGTAAGGATACCAGACAGGCTAACGTCCATTCCTTTAGTTGTATATGGCAGAGGCAGCAAACGTGTTCCTCTGGAAAGTACGTCAGCTTGACTTGAAACCAACAAGGAACTTGGGGAGGATTCTACTTTCTGGCTTCCTGCTCAATGTTGTATCCTGGGCTCGGGTCATTACTGAGGTTTATTACTCTGGCAAAGCGATCGAGACAGTTCCCGACAGCAATATCGAGCGTCTCGCCAAAGATCCTGTAGCATTGTCGGGAGTAGGCTATCACTTGGGTATTCCCTCCAGATACATAGAGTACCACCGGGTTCTGTGCTCCGGTGATCTCCCTGCCCATTTCAATGTCTGACATCCGAGAAATTAGTGGCGAGCAACGATCGTTAGTTAATGTGCTAACGGCCCACGCAATGATTAACACCGACAAGGGGTTTATTGAATAGTAGGGAAAGTGTTCGAGCAACAAGCACAACGGATTGCAAGGGAGCGCCCATTCCCGGCCCTAGCATTGGAAAAGTTGGCAATCATGCTCGCAATATCGGATTCAGATCATGCAGTACCTTTCGTATAGCAGATACAATCTACATTAGGAATAGATGTGCTTGCTGTCTTGAGGGCATCGTTCATGACATTCAGGATCCATTGTCGATGATGCAAAGCGGTATCGCGAGGTTGAAAACCTTCTCCAGGCGGTGTGATATAGGTGTGCCGCACATTCGACAAGACAGTGGTTGAGCCGTCGGTATTGTGCCTGATAATACCAATCCCAAGCTTGTTCGCTGAACCTTCTAGGCCGATCGCCAAGTAGGGCCGTTCTATGTGACGCCATCAGCGAGCGTTCTTGCAAGTAGAAGGTTGATATGGACCTGGGCTTTTGAGTGGACACGACCTTCGTACTTTGCTTGGCATGTCGTTTAGAATCAAACGGTGTCGATAAATTATATAACGGTATATGATACAACTTAAAGATACATGCATTAGAACGACTGAATAGAAATATCTTTAATTGAATAATGACAGGATAAAAACAATCAGTTCATTCAAGAAACGATCAGCGTTACCCTTTTCCTGGTCGAACCTTGGGTAGAAGCCGCATTGCTTACTCGCCGTCTCTTCGTCGAGGGTGGCTGGTCTTCAGCTGCTTCAACTGACTTGGAAGCTGTAGAGACCAAGCTCGTGAAGAGAATTTCATCAAAGGCGACACATTCCAGCTTGACACATGGAACCGTTAGTTCCCCCTTGTCATATGCAGCTTTGATCTGTGTCAAAGCACGGGAGTCGCTTGTCTTCTCTTTCGTTCTTGACACATAAGTTTCCTTAACCTGAGAACGTCATCAATACTACTACTGCCGTAGGTAGTACAATCGGCGTACCGCCTCAGAAAGTGTGTGCCATTCCTCCACGGCCAAGGGCGCAACGCGGATCGCTCGATATACTCCGATATATCGATATTTCCTTTTGTCACCTTTCTTGTCTTTGAGTTGACCAACGAAGACATTAAAGTTCTGTGGTTCCAAGAATGTGTCCTGTTCACGGCCAAGGCCTACGAACATGTACCCATGCTCTCCGGGAGTGTTTGGACACCAAGGATTGTGGTCCAACCCGGGACATAAATATGACGCTATCTCTCTTGCCTTTGCTAGAGGCGTCTGACTAGCGGTGACACTGAACAACTTTTAGTCCGTGGACGAAGTGTTACGAGTGTTATGGACGGACCGCACTATCAAAGCCTGGATGGCCCCGCCAATCGTATTTTTCAAGAAATCCCGTTCGAATAAGCCCATCTCCCCAGCGTCAGTGACTGTGGGAAGAATTTGGGGAATGTGAACGAATGCCTGACGACGCTGAGCTGGCATCGGCGTAAGGTCAGAAGGCTTCTCAGGGGGGACGGGAAATGGTATGATCAGGTGCTTTTCCTGTCCTTCTGCTTTAACCTCCGGATGTGTGGCCTCGCTTTTCCGTCCTTCAGCGCTAGCTTCGCCTTTCTCTGTCTGCGGCTTGAGGGTCGAAGTGGTTGAAGTGGTTGGCTGTCGATCGTGCACTTGCGCTGCATTCTGTTGGAGATGGCTCGGATCATTGGGAGTAGACGGAGGACCACCCAATTTGTGCACGATCTTTATGGACAAGTCAGAGCCGTGGGAGGTGAGTGAGGGGATACACTAACTCTCCCCTGAAGCTTTGTCACCATCGTTGTCAAGGACTTGTTTGATTCCCGCGTCTTGAGCAAGGTATCACGGAGTATTGCCAGCTCGCTACGGATTCCTTTGATTTCAGTCTCCTTAACCTCTAATGACTGTTTCAAGTCGTGCATCTCGGATAAAGTCAGAAGAGTATTCTGAAAAGACTACATGGCAGGCATACTTCTTTCTCGTAGGATGCCTTTTGATGTGCTTCGCGTTCCTCATATTTTTCGGCGGCCTGCTGAAAATTTAGTCATAAGATTAGGTTAGCATTGGGTTTCGCACCGTAGCAATCCTTTCCATCTCGGGCTGGAGACTTTCGAACTGTCGGGCTGCTTTCTCCGCCTGACGGAGTGGCTCAGTTAGAAATATGGCTCGGGCCGCGATGCATTAAGCTTGCCCACCTCTTTTTGCAAGCGCACGTTTGCGTCATATAGAAGTGTAGCATTGGCCTGCAAATCTTTGTACTTATGAACTAGTTCTTCACATTGCTGGGTAAGTTGATCTCGCTCCTGAGATAGTTTCGCTTTGTTCAATGTCAATTGCTGCAATTGCTTATCCAGGTCCGAGATTGACTGGGCATCATTAGCGGCCTGCTCCTTATTTCGATGCAGAACCAAACGCAAGTCATTGTTCTCCTTGCTTAGGCTCTGTATTTTTTCGGTAGAAGATTGTAGCTGTGTGTGTACGTTATGTCTGCAAGAAAAGAGACAAAGTGTCGTAAGACGTACCTGTTCCTGGAGTTTCACGTATTCTGGACGTCTTTCCAGCTGATCACAAGTATGAGGCTGGTGATCAGTTGACTGGGGAGGTAACGAATATGTCGACCGTTCCCTTTCCAGTTGAATAACGTGGAGTTTCCCTTGAAGGATATCGTGCTGCAAAATAGTGAGGTTGGAAACCATAGGAAGGGGGAAGCAAACGATCGCACTTGCTGTCTGAGAGTCGCTAGCTCCCCTTCCAACCTTTGAACATTCGCATAATCATCGGACCACCGTCTGAATAGAAATGCGCATGTCTGTTGGTCCATGAAGGGAGCGTGAACGCGCGCCAGGGACACGTATGGTTACGCGAACTAAAAAGTGAACAAACTTGATGACGTAAGCCCGACATATATATATATCCAGTGCCCTAAAGTAGTTCTATAAGCGTTACTACTAGAGCATAAACGTGAGGGGGTTCTCCAGATATCCTTTGAATGCTGTTAGCCATTTGGCACCAACAGCCCCATCTACCGTCCGGTGGTCGCTACTCAGTGTAACCTTCAAAATCTGCACTGTTTTAAATCCACGCTCCTCTTCTGGTGCAGGTACTAGTGTCGGTTGCGTTGAGCCGACAGCAAGAATACATGACTGTGGAGGATTGATGATGGCCGTGAAATGTGAGATGCCGTACATGCCCAAGTTGGAGATTGTGAAGGTTCCACCCTGACACGATGTCAGTAATGAGAGAGCGGAAGGAACAGCTGTACACACCTGGTACTCAGCAGGTGCCAGTTTTCCGTCTCGAGCTTTCTTTGCAAGGGCCTTCGTTTCTGCTGAGATGGTTGCCAGTCCTTTCGCTCCAACGTCCTTGATAATAGGTGTTATCAAGCCGGCCGGTGTAGCAACAGCAACAGAAATATCAGCCTTCTTGTATCTGGACACCATGAATCGCTTAGTCGCCATGAGTTAAATTAGACAATAGCTTACGTTCGGATGACCTCACCCAGCCAAGCTGAGTTGGCTTCCGGCACATCTGCCAACGCACATGCGACGGCTTTTACGACGAAATCATTGACACTAAGTTTGGCAGATTTATCTTTCTCTGTGAGAGATTTGTTAAAGGCTTCCCGCAACTTAAGCACCCTGTCCATGTTGATATCAACTGTAAGATAATAATGTGGTATCTCTTGCTTCGATTGTGTCAGACGAGAGCCAATTGTGCGTCGCATATTGGAGACCGGAGTATCAACGTAGTCCAACTCAGGGCTCGCGGACTGGGCAGCAGGAGATGCGGTAGCCGCAGCCGGCTTGTAGTTTTCGACATCCTCCCGAAGGATACGCCCATTGGGTCCCGAGCCCTTAATTTGCGCAAGAGGAATACCACGTTCAAGGGCAATTTTCTTAGCAATTGGGGACGCGAATATCCGATCACCTTTGGGTGGTTCTGGTCGAGACGACTCTTGTGGCTGAGCCCGCGGATCCGGCGACGGCGTAGGGGCCGTTTCTTGCGCAGACTTAGAAGGTTCAGGCGCCTTCTGCTCCTCTTGTTTTGGTGATTCCGCTTCAGAGGCTTGCTTTGCAAGCTCATCAGCACCGGATAGGTCGTCGCCTTCCTCACCAATGATGGCGATGACGGAACCCACCCCTACGTTTTTTGTGCCGTCTGGAGTCTGTACAAAGTAAGGAGCCATTCATATGTGGATGGCGCAACTTACAAGAATTTTTGCAACGATACCGTCATCTTGCGCCTCAACGTCAATTGTCGCCTTGTCTGTTTCCTAATTAAACGTGGGTAGTGCGAAAAAAATAACAAGGCAATAGCATACGATCTCAAGGAGTACATCCCCCGCGGTAAATGTTTCACCCTCTTTCTTTTTCCATGAGGCAATACCACCTTCCGTCATGGTGGGGCTCATGGCCGGCATATTGAAGCGGGAGAGCGCACTTCTGCGAGTCGACACATGAAAATCTGTAGAAAAATAAGATATTGAGACGGAATTGGATGAATTGTACATACGACGAGCAAAGACGCGCGCAAGAGAGGCAGACATTGGAAAGAGACTGAGAGAGAAGTGCTCAACGTCGCGTAAACCCGCTTTTTACTCTGGGGCTTTTCCGCTAATTCTCGCCAAACGATAACAAATATCGGACACAACCGCTCTGCACTTCCTCTTTTGGATCCTCAATGAACGACCTCTTGCCAGGTCAGCCTGTGCCCCTGCCAAAGGGTCCTGTCCCCCAGCTGGGCACTGGCGTTTACTCAAGGGATGCTCAAGTGAGGGCAAGTCTGATTGGCGTTCCACGTTATGATGGTCCTGTTGGTGACTTGTCTCGCACTCTCTCAATGATACACTTCTAAACTTTTCGACTCAGTAGACACTTGCAATAACGCGTGTCCGACCGCGTCCACCAGCACCAAATTCCATGGTTCTTGGAACCATTACTCGTCTTTCTCCACTACAAGCCACCCTATCGATCACGGTCGTCGATGGCGTTCCTCTCCCTGCGGGTGAAGAATTTACGGGTGTTATTCGAACACAAGACGTCCGTGCTACTGAGAAAGATCGCGTGAAAATAAGCGATTGTTTTAGAGGTGGGGATGTCGTCAGAGGAATTGTTGTACGTGCTATTTGTTTGATCAATAGGCCGGTAACTAATGGGCATTAGATCTCGTTGGGTGATGCGCGCAGTTATTTTGTCACTACAGCCAGGAATGACTTGGGCGTCATCTTTGCGACCAGCGAAGCAGGTAGGACAATAGGAGTGGTTTATATTGATGGGGCTGATGGATCAATAGGAGCTACGATGGAACCAGTGTCCTGGCAGGAGATGCGTTGTCCGAAGACAGGCCGAATAGAGAAACGCAAGTGCGCCAAGCCAGAGGGACTATGAATTGGAGTAATAAATAAATAAATAATAAAATTGGTACCTCCATCAACGAGTCCCGAAAAGGCAGTCGTGTGTGCTTCAACTTAACACTCTCAAGGCCCTGGCTCTGTCAGTTGTACATAGTCTATGACCGCCGTACTGTCAGCTTCAGATGCCCTTAGGAGGGACAGGCATATGTCTTTAGACGATTCTCAGTACGAGTGAGCCGCCACTGCTGTTCCCATGTCCCGCCATTGCCCTAACCCCTGCCTAGTTACTCATCTTCCAGCGTAGATTGGCGCGCAAAGTACAATGAAGTTGGTTGAATCACTGTCCCCACCCTGTCCTTAATGACAAATAACGTACAGGTGGCCGAAATGCTGGCAGAGACTCGTGCCGAACTAGACGAATTTCATCATGCAAGCAAAGAACTGGAAGCCGAATTAGAGAACGAGCTGCAAAGGACGGAAAAGGCTCAGCAGGAACTCAAGATTAAAGTTACGCGTACAGAGTCAGAAAGGGATGAATGGAAGGTGCGTCGGCCTATCATTGAGCCTGCCTGCATGCTCAGCCACCCTTGCCCTGTCTAGTCAAAATTTCTAAACCTTCAAACAACGCACAATACGACAACGACTTCTCTACAACGCGAACTTGACAAGCTAAGACAGGAACACCAGCAATTCAAGGTTCAATTACGCGAGTTAGAGTTGGGCAATGATGATCTAGAGCGGAACGAGCGGGCTGTTTCTTCAAGTCTGGCTGACATGGAAAATAAGTATTCGAAAGCACTGGAGGAGAAAATCCTTCTCGAGCACGAACTGCTTGAAAAGGCAAAGCTAGAGGAAGAGAACCAACGGTTGAAGGATGAGCTCAGAGGTAACGACCTGTTCGTTCCGTAATGCATTGCGCTGATGCCTAACGTCACTAGACGCGAATGACGAAATCTCAATTCTCAAGGATCAAATTGTCAATCTCAGCAACACTGCAGAGAAAGCGCCTCTACATAAACCATCCGTATCTCTTGCCCAAATCGGTACATCGTCAGACGAGAACTTGCTGCGCACTTCCCCACCTCCCGACCTTCAGTTGTCCGACTTGTCTCCCGTTAATGAAAGTGAGCCGTTGGTAGAAAGAACACCAAAGGCTCTACCTGCTCAACACAACGATAAGGCGACCGTACGTTTGCCAAGCAAGCCCAGTATAGTGCCGCCAAACAACATCTTCACACGATCCACGGCAACGGCAACCTCTTCTACCGCAATCCCAAGGACACCTACAGCTCGGTTTACACCTCGAAGCACCCTTACCTCGAGCACGACGTCAACAGCTAGTACAGCATCGAAGAACAAAGGCGTACAGATGGTATCGGAAATGCGAGCAAGAGTCAAGAACCTTGAGCAAAAGATCCAAACTCGCGTACCCCGCCTGCGGATGGGTAGTATCACCAACCGCACAAGCGGTTTAAGTTCTTTAACAACTCCAACGGAGGGTATACCCGTCCGGTCGCCTTCCTCGTCCTCATACACCTCAAGCAAGGTATCAACCGCAATGACGAGTTGGGAGAGTCTTGTTCAGAAACAAAGCATCGGGTCAAAACATAGTTATGATAGCAATGCTGAAAAGGGCAAGAAGCCTTTGGCAGATACCTCTGGATGGGTGCTGATCATGGAAGATTCTCCTTCGAACGAAAAGGCTGAAAAGGGGAAACGGAGGACATCCAGCCCAAGTGTTCCATCCGCATATCGTACGCCAATCTACGCGTCTAATGTCACTGAAAGCTCCCTTGCACGAAGCACGATGAACACTGGCCTACGCCGGCCTTCTTCGAGATTATCTGGATCAAATCTGAGTACATCAACAACATCCAGCATGCTGCCCACCCCGACCTCCCGTCCTGCCACGCCAACATTTTTACCAGTGCCAAGTTCTAGTACTGCCTTGAACATGGCGGGTCTCGGCCGCAAACGCTCGACCGGTCCTGTGACGCCCAAGTGCACACCGAAACCTGTTTTTCCGCCTTCCGATACCTTTCGTTCTTCATTCCCTTCGCCGACCCGAACCAATTCAGGGACACCGTCCTCGGTGAGCTCAGCCAAGTACAGCAGCGAGGATGAAAAGTCGTCCCCGATGTTATCCTCCCCCGGCTTTGCACGGACGTCCAAACTGCCAACGTCTCCGACTGTCAGCGCACTAACGCAAAGCAGAATCGGACGTCCCAGGAAGAGCACCGCAGATCCAGACCTTCCCTTCAGGCTGCAAATGGAGAAGCGAAAGAGAGCAGGAAGTAGCATCGTTCCTAAGAGTGGAGTTGGATCATGATACTTTCCTCTGAGCTTTATCTTTTTTATTCGGTGGCTGCTTTAGATTAATGTATTCGAGTGCAGAGAGCCGCCTGGTCGCGCTTGATTCCCAACCCCCCCTTCTCTTTGATGAAACCAACACTTTTCGCTGACATAGGAATTCCTTACTTACTGTACTCCTCTTTATCTTATGACCCACGATTTTTCATGACGATATGTCTTTTGGCTGATAGAGTGCTATTCAGTTAGTTGTACATAATGTAAGCTTGTGTGACATATTTGCTTCAATCATGTCCGCACCTTCCACTCCGCTCAATGAACGTTCACTCAACCGTCAAGTCGTCCTAGATGAGGATGAATATACAGCTGCATTATCTCAAATTATAGCCCGCGACTTTTTTCCATCTCTTGTCCATCTGGATGCAACCAATAATTACCTTGAGGCTTTGGACTCTCGCGATCCACATCTCATACACGCCTCCGTACGCCGTCTCGAAGAGATAAGTAGCACTCCAATTGCTTCCACCAGCCGGGGCCGCCCGTACCAGTCTCCCTCACAAACTCCGTTCGGCTACGGTCCATCAGACACACCACTGCGCACGCCCCGCGGGGAGGCACCCGCTAAACGACCGAAATATGACACGAACCTTAGCCTGGATGAATTCCAGGCTAGATATACGTCGGAAGATAACTCAAGCTTCACGCAAATTCTAGATGACGAAAACAGGAAACGGAAAGAAAGGTATGGCTGGGCATGGGAGGCACAGAAGAGGGTGGAGGCACAGCAGGGCAAAATGCTCGAGGCCCGAGAGAAAATGCTCATTGAAGCACCACCGGTAACGGGTGTACGAGAACGGTTTAAAATCGAGGCACCTAAGCCTGCTGGCCTATTGACAAACGGGCAGGACAAAGAGGAGGACGAACTGTCATCGGGGGAGAGGGAAGGCGAAGATGAGAAAGCGGTGGTTCTAGCAACAGACAAGAGAGAAGAGGTTGACGTCATGGCACCGAGGAAAGATACTCGACCAGCAGGCGTAGATGGATGGAAATTCAAGGTATGACCCATTCCAGAATCCTCGACGTTTGTAATCTCATCACCTAAATACAGGCACGTAACTCATTGATGTTCGCCCCCGATGCCGATGAGTCCCCATATCATTCCTCAAATACTACGGAGGGCAAACCCGACCCAAAGGTCATCAAGTACGGAAATACACGACTCCCAGAATTGGAACATTCAGCCTCAGTATCGCGAGGTGCCTCCGCCCCGCCTAGTCCTACTCGAAGTAGAATTGAAGCTGCAATCACCGGAACGCCTTGTAAGCAACCTTCTCCCCTGGTGTGTAAGTCTTGGAATTAACTCCAAGAGCAGATCGGCCCAGGTCACCTTCGGATGGCAGTTTTACTCTCGTCCCGAACGTTCCCTCGCCTACACCTGCGCAGCTTGGTCCTGCCGCCGTCAATCAGCTAATGACTTGGGGGACACTGGGAGCAACGCCCCGCGTTATATCAAGACCAGATGACGCTGACATGCCACCACCAAGCACGCCATTTCGTTTGCAGGACATTTCTGCACGCGAAGCCATCTCCCACAAACTTTCAACCAAAGCTTCAAAAAGTTTACGTGCCAAGGCTGGCCTTCTGGGCTTAGGACAGTCACAAACACTGGGTATTAGTTCGTCCGTGAGAAAAGGAGATATGGGCCCTCCATCATGGACCCCACGGAAATCCGAAGCGACGGGAAATCTCACGCCTGCTGCTCGGCGCCTGCTGGAAAAGACAACAATGGGTGCGGCGGCGGCGAAGAGAGCGGAAATGAACAGGGCGCAAGAGACCGATTTGAGCAAGGTCCGATGGACGCCAACGCCTACTTCAATGACACGGAGATAGTAATTCTTAACAACTGTAGTTTGCTAATTCGCCGTGACACAACGGCGGTAGAGGGAGACCTCGTCGATTGATAACACCCCTTATAGCTTGTGGGTCTTGATATCGGCGGCTACGGCCTTTACTCTCTGCAATCGCTCGAGTTGTTCAGGGATGGTCTGCAGATATTATAAGTAAACACATGAGAGAAATCAATACATCCTTACCTGGCCGAGTTCGCCTCCTAAAGCGTTCAGGCGTTGCACGACTTTATTCTCATGATGGTTGAGACCTATGTCTGTTTCATCCTCAAAAAGAGTGGAGTGTTCAGTAGCTGCATCGGGGATGTCCTGAGCTTCGAAAGCTTGATTCTCCTCGGCCCTTGCATCGAGCTGATTGGCAATATTCTGAGGGACGCTTCTCCTCGTCTCGGCTGCCCCTTTAATCCATTGCAATCGTGTCTCCGCCATAGACCATATCCGTCTATCCAATGCTTCATCGAAAGGTTCCGTGTCTGAAAGCCATGAGTGAATGGAAGGACGCCATCAGGCGAATGCTGATTTACCGTTATGAATGTTTTCCAGGAGTTCGTACGGGTGTCCGTTGACGCGCAAATTTGGTCGAGCGGTTGCAAATGTTCGTTCAATGAACTGTTGTACAACTGAATATCATTGTGGCACAGAACTGATTCAAGTATGGCTCATACGTGAAGAATATGAGCTCGAAGAGCTTCACTCTCAGTTTCAATACCCTCTTCCTTGACTTCCTCCTCAAACTGGCGTAGAACTTCCCGCCTATAAGCAGTTTCAATGCGTTGCCAAGCTTGGAGGTTCTCAACAGAAATACGTGGTATTTCCTCCCTCGCGTCCATGGTGAGCCGCGAAGACGCGTTTGGGTAAACAAACAAGATTTGTATATTGCCTGACTACACCAGTATCCTACAATTTTCTCCTTTTCGTGGAAGGCTCTGCGTCTTCTTCGCCTTCCTTCTTCGCCGCCTGAATTCTAGATGAATTAGTGGCCGAGGGCTTTGTCTTTTTCTTAACAACTACGCCCTTTAAGGCTTTCTTTACCTCTTTCTTTACCTCTTTCTTCACCAGTGCAGGCGCCTTTGGAGGCACTGTAGCGGCAGGTTTGTTCATCAATGGTGGTGGATTGTTTGCTGCGCTGGCGCGTGCTGCTATCGCTCTACAGCGAATTAGTGGTTATTATTATCAAATCATCAATACTCACTCTCTAAAGCTTTTGAGTTCTTCCCCGTCCCGTAGTTTACGTTGTTTTTCTTCTTCCGCCTGCCGTTCCCTGACAGAATCGAGGAACATGATTTCATCCTCTTCCAGCGCCCGGAACTGGTTTGCTGAGAGATATATATGAGCGGTTGCTGGCGTGAACGCAGCGGACATCGTACCTAGTCTGTTCTTTTCCTCCCATTCTTCCTGCTTGGCAATCTAGAATTATATGCACTAAGAAGTTGACCAGATAGAACGAATCACGGAAGTACCTTATTGGCAGCGAGTTTCTAGAGATTCATGTCGGGATCAACAGTAGGAAGTCAATACCAAGAAGGGATGCCTCGAGAAGGATGCTACTTACTTCAGCTAGACTTCTGCCATCGTAGTTGTCGTCCTGTTGTTGAGGTGGTGGTTCCCGTCCGAGCCTGCACAAGTCAGTCGTTCCGTAGGGGCGAATGTAATTAGAGGACCTAGCATAGGCTGCCTTCCATTGCTCTTCTCTGCGTTGCCTGGCGGTATCAATTTCGTCCTGAGTGATGAAGCGTGAGCCAACAATGCCGGCGGAGAGGGAAGGTATAGTTTGTTGATCCATGACGGTCAGGTGGAGAGATGTCTTCCCCCCACTTGGTGCGCAAACCGACCGCGGTCGTCACAACCCCCTGTACGTCTCATTTGCCCTTAATTACAACCACAACTTGAAATTGTTCTTCATAAGCATGGGCAAAAGATGAACCGCCAACGCCGGAAGGTAGCATCTCAGGACATGTGGATAGCCTCACCAATGCGCGGCGCTTAAGCGACAACACCTCATGCCACAGCGACATACCGGACACCCCTTCTCGTTGGTTGGCCTTCACCCGTCCGCGTACGAAAGAAGTTACCCCTAGCAGTCAGGCCCAGGTTGCAACAACAAGCCGCAAGCCGAGCCGCTCAATGACTTGGCTAACCTCGCCGTCCAACCTGAAGGACATAGCGGCGGTCGCGAAACAAGAAAAGTCAAGGACCGACAGCGAGAAAGGTGCTCAGAATCTGCCTTCATCTCCGGGCGTGGCCTCCGATCCTCTGAGTAATCCCATTAGTCCCTCCTTGGGATCACCTTGGGCTGCGCAAGCTCTAAATCAACGACGGCAGTATAACCTCTCTGACGACAATGTCCACGACCTCATGAGTTATGAAGATGACGATGACCTCGGTGCATGGCAGACGAAGCTCAAACGGCTCAGAAACTTTACATTGGTTAATCCATATGCGCCACTGGTATACTTTCCTCAACATTCTCTCGATCGGCTTCTTATACAAGCTTTAGTTATTCCGCTTTCTTAACATATCTTTGACGAGTTCTGCACTCGGCATCGCAGTGCACATCCGTCAAGTACAGCGGCGACACCACGCAATGGGTGCACTGGGCAGCTCCGCGTGCGTTAGGTCATCTCTCTCTCTCTCTCTGTAGGCCATGATTCTAACTTTCCGTAGCACGGTAGTAATCATATTTGCTCCTTTGACGTTGACCCATGTTTTGGTTGCCATTTATGTGAGTTACACCGCAGCCTTATGCACCAGCACTCATGGAATGGATATTCTAGTTTGAATATTTTGGGCGACCTGTTGGCTTGTGGAACACTTCCGCCAAACTAGCATACACGCTTTTCGAAACCCTGTTTATCTGCGCATGGTCTGCCGCCCTCTCTCTCTCCTTCGACAATTATTTCACGTCACCCATACCCTGTGCCCCGTCTTCAACTATATCATGGTTTGATCAGTTACCCCGGCCATCAACCCCACCGTCGGCACTAGCCTTTGGCCCAGAAATCTGCCATGACCAAGTCGCGTTGATAGGTCTTGTCGGCTTTGGGCTCTTGGCATACTGTGCCAACCTCGTCATCAGTCTTTTCCGTATATTTGAAAAGGTAAAATACCATTCAGGCGGTTCTTTGAGATCTTCCTGATAGCACATTGTTTGCCTTTCACTATGCACATGCCATTTGTAATATAAACACAAGTTAAATAATGCCCAACATGCTACACCCTGTTCTGCTCCATGTACAACATCTCACCAGTCTTGCCTTCTCGAATAGGGTCTATATTGAGGGAGAAGCTTAGAGCGTTCATCTCAGCTTCTTCTAACCGGGGCTTCCTATCGGGCATCGTTATTCTCTTGATAGTCGTCTTCTTATGGACAGCATCCAACTTCGTAACGCAGGTATGCACCTCCTGGCCTCACTGGACTTGGGTCATCAGCAGTCGTAGGACCTTTATGATGACGGTTACGAAAAGCCTTTCCTGTGAGTACTACGCGCAACCCAGAACGGAGGTTCTCAGGAAAGCCTTTGTAGTGTAACGTATCTGAATACGAGTTCTTTTACTTTCTACTTGTTGCCATTTTACGTGCGTCGGCGGTGGGAGGCCTATCTGAAATCCAGTGCGGACAACTTGGGGTGAGATGATTTGCAAAGGCCATCCACGGTCCTTACATTGGGGTTAGAATGGGATATCAGGCACTCACTAACACCAGCGAATTGGATCAAAGTGCAGATGGAGAGGTAGTTTCTCGCCTTGATTCCATGCTCATCTGAATCCGCTCTCATCCTGGTTAGCAGAGCACATCGCCGTCCAAGCCCCAATCATCCTCGCCGCAGACAACACTACCTCCCCTCACGACTAGGCAGACAGCGAATCTCGCGGCAGTCTTTTCTATCTTCTGGTTCATTGCGAACTGGAGTCTTAACGCATCTCTGAATTATACCACAGCAGCAAGTGCTATGATTCTGTCAGCAACTAGCGGTACGTTGGTTTTTTTCCTTTGCGACGTCCCAAGTCATGCTGTATCGCAGGCTTTTTTACACTTGGAATTGGTCGTTTATTTCATATAGAAACCCTAACGCCTACCAAGATAATTGCCGTTTTAACAAGGTCAGTTTATCACGCCTTCTGGCCGTAACGGCCCAATGACTCCCCTGAAGCTTCCTGGGTGTAGTCCTTGTGTACATCTCAGACACCCAACAGGCGCAACCTCCCGGCGCCACATCAGCAAAGTCGTACCAGGCTGCACTGGGAGACTTCCTTGGTCTTATATCTGCCATTTTCTATGCGCTCTATGTCATCCTGCTTAAAATCCGCATTGGCTCAGAATCCCGGATAGACATGCGGCTCTTTTTTGGATTCGTTGGACTTGTTAACATCTTATTTGGTTGGCCAGTTGCTATAGCGCTTCATTTCACTGGGATTGAATCATTGGAATTGCCGCCGTCCCGCAATGCCCTCATAGCCATCCTCATTAATGTGAGCACCATACCGTTGTGATTCTTGACTAACCATATAATTACAGATGGGAATTACCCTATCAAGCGATTACTTATACGTGATAGCAATGCTCCGGACTACACCCGTCGTTGTCACCGTAGGCCTCAGCCTTACCATACCCTTCGCAGTTATTGGGGACACCATCCTTGGACACACGATTCATTCACAGGTGATAGTAGGTGCACTGCTTGTCATGGCAAGTTTTGTAGTCGTTGGTTTAGACGGCTCGAATAGTTAATATGAACATTACACTGTTTATGTATATTGGTTAATATTCATCCGTAACCTTCGTCATGGTATTGCCCTATTGCTCAGGTCGTACCTTGTCCTTACTTACGGCATAGCCCAAAGAGAGGAGACACCGTACAGAACTGCACGCGCCTTCCGTAAAACTGCATAAACGTCACTTTGCTGTCCAGGACAATGCTACAGAGACTGTAACTATTGGTGCAGCATCCGAAACTTCCGGCAATGCTATATTACAAGCTTTGTCCGAGCCGACAGTCCATCGCCCAACCATTACTAAGAAGGAAAAACACCAGCAGAGGAGAGAGGCACTTTTACAAAGTAGGCCTTCGGGCGCTTTCCAGAACTGAAGTGCACTAAACGCCGTATCTACAGAGCTGACAGAAGAACTATCACCGTATTCCAAGTCCCATACTCGGCGCCTTAAACGAAAAGCCAAAGAGCAGATAGCGGGAGGACTGGGCGATATCAGAGCAGCGATCACTGAGCTCGAACACGATGTCGAGCCGGAAGTCCAGCCATCCAGCGCGGCAAAAAAACTGAAAGACGCAAGCACTAAATCAGGAAGAATAGGGGAAGGCAAGGGCGTTCCCTTGTCAGCCGGTCAGCGCAAACGTGCATTGTAAGTTCGTTGGAAATGGTATGCCCTTCTCATGCTGTTGCAGAGAGCTCGAACAGATGAGACAACCTCTCATACTTTCCGACCCAACCTTTGCTTCAAATCCCTTCCAGGCCATCCGAACGCATGCGCAAAACACATTGATCAAACAGCAGACCCACAGTTGACTCTGTTTCCATGTATGATTCTGCGTGTTAATACTAGGATCGTAATGTAATGGCTAGATATGACTCCCAGAAACTAAGGGTATCACCTGAGAATTGATCACCTGAAATTATTCTTCTCATTCATCATTGGCACTCATTCCAGC